>APFE030597355.1:55112-107674 GCA_000404065.3 Pinus taeda
AAGTAACTTTTTTAAGATGAAACTCGCGCCTTTTGACCTTTACAGGGGTACGCACCCATCCTTTGGCTTACAAAGCGTACAAGTACGCAGGTACAGTGAGTTTGGGGTGCGTACACGCAGGCAAGGTAGAGAGAACCTGCGTACCTAGAGATAAACATGTTTTTAATGACTTTGTCTCTTTTTTGAAGCTTGACATGAAGAGAAGAGGTATTAGGCTTGACAAGGAGGATAATATGACTATTGATGGAGCCATATTAACTACAGATAGTCATGGTGACAAATTTCAGTGTAACAATCACCATGTTGATTAGCTCCTAGGTCCAGCACTTACATTTTTTAGGCCTATGTGCCATGGATATATGAGGCCTACAAGATGCCGATGTTATTTTGGACACACATATTGTTTTTTGGGGTTTTGACGTATCAAACATTATCACCATATATGTATATATATGTTTTATTTCTGTGCTTACTATGGTACAAATGGTTTGTTTTATCTTTTCACATGTTTCGTAAATGTCTACCCAACACGTAATTTGCTAATGCATCTATCAATTTATTCATGCGTCTAGGAATATGATGATATGTAATGTAATCAAAATGTCTTTCAAGTAGATGAATACAGAGATACATTCTCAATATTTGAGGGTTTCTAATGGAATATTTCCCATTGAGTTGAAGGACGACAAGCTTTGAATCCAAGTTGACAACCAACTCTCGAATGTCAAGAGCAATGGCTTTTGACAACAGTTCGATGACTTCATTTTATTGAGAAATGTTGTTAGTTGTACGATCTAAATAGATACCTTGAAGGTTAATCAACTCATTGTTAGAGTCATAAATAGCCCATGCCGTCGATGTTAGATTCCAAGTACTACGATAAGCACCATCAGTGAAACTGATGTGAGGAGTCACAGACATCGACAAAGCAAGGAAAACATAGTAAACAAGAAAGTTGTTTGAAAACCAACACACCAAACCACACTGCACAAAAATGAACGACACACTAATGTACACAAGTAACCATGCAAGATGATCTAAGAATAGTACTTCTTAAGGTAAATCCCATTCTGCGGCTTATCTAGAGGATTTCCTTCATAATCAATAAGCTCATAGGCCCCCTTTTGCAAAACATGCTTCACAATGTGGGGCCCATGCCACATTCGTTCGAACTTGCCTGCCCCCAACTTATCATTAGCTTGTTCGTATAGTAAGACCAAATCACCCTCAAAGAATGTGCGAGGGGAGATTGATTGATCGAAATGGGACGTGACCCATTTATTTTCTACTTCGATGACCAAGGCAGCGAGATGACGAGTCTCATCCAATCGATCAAAATATAAGAGACATTCTTCCTTAGGTGATGTACTAGGGAGGAGTTCAACAGCTAACTTGAGTGAAGGAATCTCACATTCAATCGAAAATGTTGCTTCCAAACCATAGACTATATGGAATTGTGTGAAACCAGTTGCATCTTTAGTCGAGGTTCAATAAGCCCACAAATTTCAAAAGAGCATGAGGTGCCAATTTGAATTGTGCATCCAAATAGTATGTTGAGGCATTATAACCAAAACCTTGTTCACGGCTTCGACTTGGCCATTGGCTTCAAGGTAATATGGGGTCGAGCCATTGTGGTGCAATCCCAATGCGGATTTCAACTCAGCCATCATGTAGTCTCTGAAATGGGGGCTGTGATATATTACAATGGCTTGAGGTATGCCAAACCTAGAAATAACATGGTTGAAAATGAATTGACCTGCCGTCTTACCATCTGTAGAGTATATAGGCGTCATTTCAGCCCATTTGGTGAAATAATCCATAATGACGATAATATAGGCATGCCCCCTAACCAAACGAGGGTTAGATGTCATATAATCAATGCCCAATTTGGAAAAATGACCAATGGTAATGACGGGGTGTAGGTGAGTAGGTGGGGCACGCATCTTGTATTGGTAAATTTGGAATTCATGGCACTTGCGAATAGCAAGGATACAGTCCGTGAAAATGGATGGCCAAAAACAACTAGCGCGAAGGATTTTTTGAGTGGTAGCATAACCAGACATATGACCATAACATGCCTCAGAGTGGCAATCACTGAGAACTCTTGCAGCTTCCTCGATCATAAGACATCGATGAAGAATTGAATAGACACCGACGCAGTATAAAGTATTGCCAAAAATACGGTAGGGTTGGGAGTGATGCTGAATCCTTCGGAAATCATCCTTGGTCAACACAGACTAGAATGTGGATGTCTGGAGATGGATGATGATATCACCATACCACGGATCAAAGGTGCCAATCAGGAAGAGAGTCTCGTCTGGGATTTTTTCATCTGCACCAACAGGGAGAGACTTAGAAAGAAGAGAACAAATCAATTCTAAAAAACTGAGTGACTCATTAGATTTGGTAGTAATAGCTACCAAATCAAATTCTTGCAGGATCATGATCCATTTAGAATATTTTCCCCCCAGCAACTGACCAGTCATGGGGTTGCATTCAGTAATCACCGTAGTCGTGCACAAAAGGATGTAGTTCTAAAAGCATTGAATAGCTTGGATGATAGCTAAAGCCAACTTCTCGACATGTGGATAACATGTCTTAGTGTCAAGAAGATTATGACTAAAGTAGTAGATAACATGTTCATTGCCTTCGTCATCAACTTAGCCCAAAACCATAGCAATGGTGCTAGGGGTTGCAGCAAGGTAGAGGAAGTAATATCGATAATAATCTATAGGATGCAACAACGGAGAATTTATGAGGATGGCCTTGAGATCATCAAAATATTTTTGGGCCACCTTATCCCATACAAAGGGAATTCCTTGTTTTAGCAACTATGTAAATCCTGTAGTTAGCCCAGCATAATTGGGTATAAAACGACGAAGAAAATTTTCCTTTCCTTGTAGGCTCTGGAGTTGGTGAAATGAAGATGGAGGGGGTAAATTTACAATGGCATTGACTTTCAGGGGATCAAGGCAAATACCATATTTGGAAATGATAAAGCCGAGGAGTCATCTGGATTCTATGTAGAAAACACATTTATGTGGGTTTAACTGAATGTTATAGTGTCTATGGCACAATACTTTTTGCCGAAGATGGTTCGGGTGATCTTGGCGCTTACGAGAATGTGTGAGTAGGTCATCCAAGTAAGGCTAGACAATGTTGCAAATATCACAAAATGCATAGGACATTGCTTGTTGAAACATAGCCCCAACATTTTTGAGGCCGAAAGGGAGCTTTTTGTATGCGAATGTACCCCACAGATAGATAAAAGTTGTCTTTTCTTGATCGGCCAGTGCAATGTTGATCTGGTTGTAACTAGAAAAACTATCCATAAAGGAAAAAATCTCACTCTAGGCACATTCATCAATGATTTGATCAATGAAAGGAGTAGGACAATTATCTTTAGGACAAGCACGACTAAGATATCAATAATCAATGCAAACACGGATCGTGCCTTGTTTTTTGTCATCGAGACAATATTGGACACCCAATCTATTAGAGGGATGGGATAGATGAACCCAGCCTTGAGAGGTTTTTCAACTTCACCCTTGATATCGGCGGGCTTCCTAGGGTGCATAGGGCAAAGCCGTTGGCGAATGGGCTTCCCGTATGGATAAGTTGGTATCTCGTGCACTATAATGCTAGGATGAATGCCAAGAAGTTCTTCATAAGACCATGCAAACACATCATGGAATTCCTGAAATAGATGAGTATAAGTCTTGATATCATCTGAAGAACAAGATAACCCAATATGGACATGTTCAATGATACTAGGTTCGATTGAAATATCAATCAGCATCGTTTCAGTAATATTACCCAAATTTCCTTTCAACCATACTTCATGAGTCATGATCAATGGTGGAAGTGAGAGGGAAGGAAACTAAGAAGAGGACTCTTCAAAAGTGGTAGTCATGACCACCGGCTGAGGTAGGAACGAGGAGCAATCAAAAGGATTAGTCCAAGGTGGTTCCTCGAGAGACATGACTTCCATGATACGTTCATCAACAAGGAAGGTCTTGGCTAATGGATCAAGTGATTCCAAAGTACCAAGCCATGGTGATTGAGAGAATGTATTGAGAGAGGTCTTCAAAACAAGAGAATCAAAGGATGTGGAGCTTGAAGCCGAAACAATTTCTACGTAATTGACTTCGGCGGGACTAAGTGGCATAACCTCATCCCAGGTATCAACAAGATCCATTGAAACTATGACCCAAGGATCAGATTTGACCAAGACCACATTGACAGAGGCAATGTGAGGAGGTGTGTTACAGATCCATTTCGGCACATCAAATCCCAACATTTAGATCAGTGATTCAAGACTCATCAAACC
Source organism: Pinus taeda (assembly GCA_000404065.3). Classification (NCBI taxonomy): domain Eukaryota; kingdom Viridiplantae; phylum Streptophyta; class Pinopsida; order Pinales; family Pinaceae; genus Pinus; species Pinus taeda. Next base: position 59,443 of record APFE030597355.1, read on the forward strand.
CTAAAATTATTTATTTCATGCCCTAAACAAGTCAAACCTTTGAATGGCTCCTTCCTAGATAGTTTAATGACTTGAAGACATCTAGAGATTACCTCTAGAGGGACCAACATATGTAAGCCCTTATGAAGGTGCACTGCAGAGCAGCTAAATGCACTACCAGGGTGTTCTGTAGAGCATTTAGGCTTCCTTTCACCTATGCTAGGTGAGAATGAGCGAAATTCACATAGGGTTTGGGAATATTCTTATCTTGTGGAGTCGTCTAGAAGATTCCCTGTCTTATCAACTACTATGAGATTGAAAATGGATGAGGAATGAGTTAAGGATCATCCTACCCTCTCATCCCTTCCTCCATGGAGCTTATTCTAAGTATGGAAGGCCATTCAATGTCACTATTAATGAAAAAACCTCCTCCATCTTCCTATAAATTGAAGGGGCTGGATTATGTTGAATTGTATGGAGATAATGCTGCTATGAGACTTGACTTTGGAGTAAATGATGTGATGCCACAAGCTTGTCCTGCTTTTGATGTGATGTGGATGGGATCCAAGCTGGAGGAATGACTTTGAATTAGACACTGATGGCTGTAATTCCTTCTTCTATCTAGTAAAGTGTTTGAACCTTTTTCCATATAACATGTTCTTTCATAATGCTTATATGTATGAATTGCTTCTGATACCTCTCAGTTATATTCAATGGAATGACTTTGAATTAGACACTGATGGCTGTAATTCCTTCTTCTATTTAGTAAAGTGTTTGAACCTTTTTGCATATAACATGTCCTTTCATAATGCTTATATGTATGAATTGCTTCTGATACCTCTCAGTTATATTCAATGGATCGTATGCTTTGAGCAATTTTCATTTTATGTTGTGTTGACAGGGTACTTTTCAAGCGGTTTAAGTACATGAAGGAGAAATGGAACCGATACAAGGGAGACAAGAGGAAAGAGGAGCTACAAGTAGGCCTTCTATCCTCTCTTCTTATCTATTTCTTATAAGGAAAGTGTAAAACACTTTAAACTATTGTTCTAAGCATGACTACTGGTCTAGTGAATTAGTGTTTATTCGTAAATGCTAAATTCTCCAAAACAAATTAGCGACTCTGTTGGGGAAGAATACTCTTTCCTAGTGGCTTATCCACCTATTAAGACATTCTTGTAGACCCTACTTGTGTTCATTTACTATATTTCATCTCTTTTTCATTGAATTTTGGTCAAAAATTGAGGTTAGATGACTCATGAGTGGCGTCAGAAATCAGCGCAAGCTTGGTTAGGGGACAATGCTCTGCAGAGAACCCTTGAGTGGGAGATAGTTCTCTACAGTGCAGTTAGGCCCTCTTTGACCTACATTGTTCAAGCTTAGATCAAATTCCCACCTTTCGAAAGTGTTTTATGCCAACTTTTCTCTGTTTGTTTTCTTGTTGATTGATCAATGAATGTCATGTCCTAGAGAACAAATTTCATCTCCTTTGCCAGCCCTACTTTGATTTGATTGATTAATGTTTCTTTAATGTTTTCTTTGTCATTATCAGTCTATAGTCAAAGTTAGAATATAGTTGATTAATCTTCTTTCGAAGCAAAGTGTTGTAAAGTATGTTTTTCCTTCGAAACAAAATTGTCGTAAAAGTCTTCATTATTATGAAATTATGATTGATTGTATGTGCATATTTCCTTTTTGTTCATCATAACATTAAGGGATTCAAAAATAAAAACTTGCATCATTCATATTGCAGTTTGTGAATGCTTGAAAGGAATAGCTAGGGAAATTGCATTAGATGTGCTCTTTTCCCTTTGTCAAAGATCTGATCGCTCTATCCCTACTAGCTAAGGATTTTCATTGTTAAGTTGAATAGAAAGAATGCTAACCATATTAATTGAATTTTAGGAATTTCAAACATACATCACATGGTGAACCATGAAAGCCATATTCTAAAGAAGATCAACTTAAATTTATCTGAATCTACCTAATGGAGCATTGTCACCTAACGAAAAACATTTAGAGGTCTAGGCTAGAGACATGTTCCGACATCATAAAACAAAGCAGTTGTTGCTAAATTTTCTGCAGTACATCCTAAGTGTGATACCTCATTCCATGTACGTGAGTATATCGTAGCTTGTCCATGTACCTTTAGGTATATAGAGTGGTGTTATAGTATGTAAAGTATATGGGAATGCTCTCACTGTGTTGTTTTGCATTAGACATCGCTTATACGAATTGGGCCTCCACGTAATTTCAGGTATATATGGGAGGAAAACACTATATTGCTATCCATCCTTAGATAACTGAGTTAGCCACCTTGTACACTGTGATACACTAAATACAACATTTAGGGAGATTGTGTGCTCGTACTTCTTTGTTCACCAGGAGGTATTCTGCAGTTCACAATTGCTTGGTAAACCTTTTGCCTAGATTATCCCTCTTTCGTCTTGTTATGTTTGATTAAAATAAATTTAATTGGCCACATATAACATCCTCCACACTCACTCCTTAGTTGATATTAGGTTGAAAGATATGGCGAAAAATCTAGAGTCCACTGATCAAGGAATTCCTTTTGATGGGAATGCTAGTCCTTTTCCTCCTTTCAGAAATATTGGTGCTTCTTATATGTCTACATTATCCCTTTCAAAATTTACCATTGGCTTGCCAATATGGTTGCATTCAACCTCCTTAGTTCAAAATGTCATGATTTCTCTGCAATCAAGTACACCTCCAACTGGACAAAATAAACCTCCAGTTGATCCTAAAGTTGACCCTTTGCCTTCTTCCTCGATTATTTCTTCCTCCCCTTCTTCCTCTTCACCTAGTGAAAGTATTAGTACTAGTAACCAAGTGGATAATAAGAAGAAGAAAGGGAAGAAGAAGAAGGAGAAGAAGCAAATTCAGCAGAGGGACAACCAAGAAACCATTGCTTTGAATTCAACATCTAATGAGAAACCATCTATCAAGCCTAACAAAGTTCAATATCCATGCAAAATTTGTATGGGAGACCATCTTCTTCAAAATTGTCCTGATATTGCTCAGATCTTAAAAGAATGGTCTTCTCATTGACATCATCCTGTGTCATCAACTTCTAGAGATCATGTTGGTGATACACCATCAACTATTGGCAGTAAAATTCATATAAAAGAGGATAAATTTAAGTTTCCATGTAGGTTATGTGAATCGAATCACCCCATTCACCTTTTTCCCTATCTGAATGAAGTCAAATCTGTGTTGGACAACCATCCTGCTTCACTGCAGCAATTTCCATCTGGTTACAGGAAACTCTCCCTAAATCCTTCACTAGTTGATGAATTGACTGACCAAAATCAACCGTCAATCAAACCCACTCTCTCTCAAAGTGAATCCTATGAGTCTATACCCAACACAAATCAACAGGTCGAGGTAACAATTGACCCGATTTCACCTTCAGTAAGTCCTACCCTTCCCAAAGAGAGTGAATATGATGCCACTCAAGTTATTTTTGTTTCTTCAGATTCTAATGAGCTTGGGGGCAGTCCTCCTATTCCATCAAGAGAGGAGGAAAATCCTCCAGTTCTCGAAACTCAAGGGGTTAATTCTCCCGTTTCTACGGTACCCCCTCCAAGTAGTCTAGTCACTTCCTTTGATTGGAATTGACTAGCAAGATTTTGTCTTCCCTCTTATGTGCCTTTCCAGATCATATTACAAGTTTGTAATATGATTGTATCTAGCACTATTATAGATGAAGGTGCATAAGTGAGTATCCTTTCCTCAACTACTTGGAAAGTGATCAGTTCACCACCACTTGCACCTGTTACCCAGAATCTGTTGGCTTTTAATAGAGTAACCAGTCAACCATTAGGGATCCTCCCTTAGTTGCCTATTACTATGGGAGGAAAAGTCATTTATTTGAAAATGATGGTAGTTTTAGGCCCTTTATATTACAATTTACTTCTTGGGTGCAACTATGTTTATGACATGAGAGCTATTGTTTCAACACTCTTTTGAGTTATTTGTTTCCTACATGAAGGCAAAATTGTCACCATTGACCAGCCTTAATTTCCCGCTCCAAATATCGCTCCTGGTCAACCATATTTCCTAAATGGTCCATTTGCACCAATGGTATCATCCCTGCCACGTGTTAATTATGTGGCAACCCATTCCATACCTACACCAACTGACGATCAATTCAGTGATGTTGTACATCATGTACTAGGGGCATTAGAACTAGATCTCTCCCTCATGACAACTTATGAGTTGTGATACAAGGGGTATAATGATGGTTCTTTTATTGTCTCAACCTCATTAAAAAGGTAAACAAGTTCATGAAGATGGTTCTTTTATTGTGTCAACCTCACTAAAAAATGAAACAAACCAATGAGGATAGTTCTTTTACTATGTCAACCTCATTAAAAAATGAAACGACTCCCATGAGGATAGTTCCTAGTCCTGTGTTAACCTCGTTAAAAAATGAAACAAGGAATCTAAGGAGAGTTCCTTGTCTTATGTCAAGCTCAATTAAAAATGAAACAAGGTCCCAAGTTCCAAATCGAGTCTTTAATTAGATCTTGTAAAATCCTAGTCTAGTCTTTCACTTGATTTCATAAAAGACCTGTTACACAGTAATTTGTCGCTGCCTTCACTCCCAGTCCATCTACTATGTCATATGTCTAAGTAAAACATGCTCATGTTGAACAAATGCTCTCTTATATTGCCAATTGACCCACTTTTCCTAAGTTATCTGCCTCATTGCGACTATGGACTTAATATACACGCTAAAGGGTGCTCATAAATAGTCCATCCATGCTACCAATGTGGAAGTGCATTTGATTCCTACGATGGTCTGATTTCATGCTCCAGCGTGAGGATGCTTATTATCTTCGGTGATGATTTGACTGTCTGTGTTGCTCACTCGCGATGTCAGCACTGAAGTTCAGTTATGTACCTGCGATGATCCAGATTGGGCAAATTTGTTCCAACAGTTGGCCTTCTGGATGACTCCAGACCTAGTTGTTGGCATAGGTTGTGTTGCCCTTCCTTCCCTGGCATGGCAGTTCCGTCAATTGTGCTACCTTCCTTGGTGATAAGCTCTCTCTTCCACCTTTCATGGAGACTCCTTCTCCTATTTAAACACTAACTTTTGATATGATCAGCTAGTTGGTAGCTAGCAAATTCTTGGATTAAGTAGTGCTATTAGTGCTTTTGATAGATAGCTGGTGTGAGTGTGATAAGTGTGAGAGTGTTGACAGTTTGGGGAAGGTTGTGAAGTTCCCTTGATTTCATGCTAAAGTTATGAGTGAGGGAGAGATCTTTGTATGTTGGGAGATCCATCTTCAAAGAGTGAATGCTTGAAGAACATGCTGGCTCGATTCCTCTGAGAAGGCTTGTGTCGTCAAGACTTTGCTTTTAAGCTTACTCTTATTTCATTATTAATGCAATGAATGATGTTTTCTTATGTCTTGTGTTTAATGTACTTGATAGCTCATGACTTCTTGACTTTGTGAGTAAATAGTTCATTGTTGTTTCCAGTTACACGCTTTGTTGTATTTCCTTTGCTTTGTTTTAGGTTGATCACTCATTCAGGAGAAGGAAGCGAAAGCCTGAGCAGTACAATGGAACTCCATCGATCACCAGTTGAGGTAGACCTCCAAATTTGACTATTTAAGGAAAGTTATTGTTGATCTATCCTTGTTTGTTATTAGACCCACTCTAGGGCTAGAGGGGTTGCCTCTGTCCGTAGAGGGAACACTTTCCTGCATCACAAGAACCTTCATTCCATCCACCTGATAATCATGAGTAGTCTACTTAGATGAATGTAATGAAGCTTAGGGGGCATTCATCTAATGGTAAGGTTAAGTTTCCCTGTAGATTATGTGAAGGGAATCACTCCATTCACCTTTGTCCCTATCTGGACAAAGCCAAAAAGGTGTTGGATAATTGTCCTGCTTGACTGTAGCAACTTCCATCTGGTTACAAGAGACTCTGCCTTTCATCATGTTGGGGAGATGTAAATCAAACTCAAGCATAGTTTTTCATTTTAAGCTTGTGTAAAAATGAAACTGAATCTAAGCATAGTTTTTCATTTCAAGCTTGTGTAAACATGAAACTGAATCCAAGCATAGTTCCCTATGGTTCAAGCTTGTGTTAAAATTAACCCATTTTCCATTTTTAACCCTTATTGATTGCCATTCTATCAGCCTTTTTCGTCATATGAGCCTTGGTTGTTTTCATCCCATCACCACCATCCCTTTGGCCTATCATGCACTTTCACTTGGTTGTTTTACCCTTTTTTGAGAAACAAATGCAATGAGTGGTCTTATTAGCTAGCCTCTTCACATAAATCAACATGTTTTGAGAAGTTCCAACATCACTAGAACCAATTTCTACCCTAGACACCACTCGTTCCTCAAAACGGAGTACTCTTTAAGCTCTTTTCAGACTCTCTAAACATGAAAATATTGTTCAGCGCTTATCCTTTCCAACTCGTTAATAGATTGGAAATGATATCTCTCTTGTATTATTTAATTATTTTTCAAACCTGAGAGATTAATTTACGAAAAGGAAGCTGTGGATTTTTCTTTTTGTACCTTTTCAAACACTCTAAACATGAAAGGACCGAGTTATGTTTGTCATTAAACTCGTTAAAAACATCGAATAGCAACAAACTTGTCCATCTAAACAAGACCAAGTTTAGCCTTTGCTAGACTCATTAAAATATAAAATAGCGATGGATTTGCCCGAAGGGTGAAATTATACAACAAGCATATGTTATCCTCCTCAATCATGATAAAAATAAAGAGGTACTGGTCACCAATGACTGGGGAAAATGGGAAAAATGGGAAAAACACTTTATGGTAGTAGGTCTCTCTTGAACATGACACTTTCACTTCATCTTCGTGACTATTTGGGTTGGTTTATCTACTTGATGGTTATCATACCTATGGTTTATCACACCATCCATCACTTTTGTTTTGCGTCAATGTTGCCAATTCATTTACACTATTTGGGTTAGGTTATCTATTTCATGGTTATCATACCTATGGTCTATCACACCATCCATTACTTTGGTGTTGGGTCAATGCTGCCAATTCATTCAGTGTCACCAACATGTTAAAGAGAAATCAGCCAGTCAAAATCCATCTTGTGAAATACCATAAACCTTCATTTTCTTGACCGAAATTCCTAAAATTTGTGTCGTCAGCCAAATTCCATCTCTAAAATCACTACACTCATTTCATGTCATTGATGTGGGATACATCAAGGTCCTCCTGCGATGAGTCACTTCTTGTCGACATCAACTCATTATCCAAGAAGTTGACTTAGAAACACCCATTCAGTACCTTGAGGCTTGCATACCTCAACGACAGGTTTCTTGCTATCGGCAATAGGCATACATCAATGGCCTTCAACCAAAAGATTTTGTATGGTGTTCAACATCAAATCATCCATTCACACCATGCAGAATGTACTGTAGTACCTTGAGGATCATTATCATTATCAGTGATTTCTCTCGTCTTTGTTAACAGCTTACATCATCGGCTAGTAATCAGATGGTGTCTTCATATGTTTGACTTCAGATCACATACTCACATGGTTAGACTCATACTTGAGTGAAGGGTTGAATGAGATTGAAGACCTCGAATCTAGTTTCATCCATCCGGGCTATGATATCAGGAGTACTAAATCATATGTACAATGGCTTTACATTGTTAGTCATTCCGATCATGGGTCTATATCTGTAGATGACTCTTTATGTACATGTAATGAAATTTTATAAGCTGAACATGGGCATGGCTTCCCTCAGCAATTCATATAAAATCAAATATCATGATATATGTATTATAATTGATGCAGGTCACCTTCCACTTTGACACCTCCTCATCACATCATAAAGAATTTCGTTCGACATTGGCATTTTTCGACTTCATGCTTTAAGGGGCAACCGTTAGAGATCCATTTGGGCATATCAAATCCCAACATTCAGATTAGTGATTTAGGACTCATCAATCCCTAAAATCAGTTGTTTCATGCCCGAAACAAGGCAACCGTTTGAATGCCTCCTTCCCAAATGGTTTCATTACTTGAAGACATCTAGAGATTGCCTCTAATGGGACTAGCACAGGTAAGCCCTTATGAAGGTGCGTCGTAGAGCAGCTAAGTCTACTAGCAAGGTGCTCTGTAGAGCACTTAGGCTTCCTTTCACCTATGCTAGGCAAGAATCAGTGAAATTCACATAGGGTTTGGAAATATTCTTATCTTGTGGAGTCATCTAGAAGTTTCCCTATCTTATCAACTCATATGAGCTTGAAAATGGATGAGGAATGAGCTAAGGAACATACTATCCTCTCATCCCTTCCTCCATGGAACTAATTCTAAGTATGGCAGGCCATTCAATGGCACCATTAATGACAAAAACTCCTCCATATTCCTATAAATTGACCACTCATCTAAGTGATCAGGGGCTAGAGTATGTTGAAGTGTAAGGAGATAATGCTGCTATCAGACTTGACTTTGGAGCAAATGATGTGATGCCACAAGCTTGTCTTGCTTTTGATGTGATGTGGATGGGATCCAAGCTAGAGGAATCACTTTGAATCAGACACTGATGGTTGTAATTCCTTCTTCTATCTAATAAAGTGCTTGAAGCTTTTTCCATATGATGTGTTCTTTCATAATGCTTATATGTATGAATTTCTTTTGATTCCTTTCATTTATATTCAATGGATCTTATGCTTTGATTGGTTTTCATTTTCTATTGTATTGACAGAGTACTTTCAAGTGGTTTAGGTAATCGATACAAGGGAGAGAGAGGAAAGTAGAACTACAGGTAGGCCTTCTATCCTCTCTTCTTACCTATTTCTTATAGGGAAAGTCTAAAGAACTTTAAAATGTTGTTCTAGCCATGGCTGCTTGTCTAGTGAATTAGTGTTTATCCGTAGATGCTAAATTCTACAAAACAAGGTGAAAGTGGAAAAATTCCCATTAAGGTATAATCTTTAAAAAGACTTGCCCCCACACTCTCATAGGGAGCACCAATGCGCTTAACGTACAAAACATTGCCATCTAAGGAGGTAGAGGCAAAGAAAGACAACTGGTCGACAATGACGATCTTCCCTTTATGGGGAAAACAAATCACACGAAATAGGGATGAGGCTAGAGCATGAATAGCATGTGTCCAACTTTGGTTGAGTAGAAGGTTGTAACTAAGATTGGCGTCAATAATCTCTACCTCAACTTTAACTATCTTTCATTATAGAGTAATGGCAAGCTTAGTTAAGACACCGAAGGGCCACAAGTTGCATCCATCAAAATCTTCCAAAGTGTTCAGACTTTGGTTCAAAGTAGAAGAACTAATAGACTTCTAGCATGTGGTTGACATGATGCAAGTGGAAGCACCTTCATCGATGACAATCCAGTGGATGGTCTTCTCATTGATGATTACTTGAATGAGAAAGGAAATCTGATGAGGGAGGCATGGAACATGGTTTTCTAGATAAAAACATATCAAATTGGAATCAGTGGGATTGATACCCCCGATAGCTGATAGCAAATATTTCTACTGTGATGGGCAGCTTTAGAGCACCTCAAGAGCCGACATAGCTGACAGTGTCTGAGCCAGATCGTCAACAATATTATAGTGCTAAGCAGCTCGAGCGTTAGGATTGTACGAGGATTTTCGTAGCACACCTCAAGGGCATGGTGATATAGTGGAATCAGGGTTAGGTTGCTCGATATGAAGAGGGCTAGAAATCAGGGAATAAGAAGAAGGGGTGGCTTATTTCTATTTCCTATTTGTCGGAGCAGGAGTTTGGTAATCTTTTGATATAGTGCCACATTAATAGGCATACTCATCATGAACACTTGAGATGCTGAGGAAGTAGATGATTAGGGTTCGTCTACCATTTGGGTCTGCTGAGATGGAAATGGCTCTTTGAGGAAAGTGGGGGTCCCCTTGAGCAAACGAATAACTTCAGATTGTCGGGGACAATCCTTAGTGTAGTGATATTCCCTGCAAATGAGGCAAGGATACTTAAGTTTCCGTTGTGAAGATTCACCAGTAAGAAATTTGGGAGGACCCTCTTTTGGGACATCGGCTTTACCCTTGCCTTTGCCTTTCTTCTTACCTTTAGAGGATTTTTTAACTGCGGTAGACTGGACATTGTGGACCTCTAAGGTTTTACCAAGGCTAGGCAGGTTCTAGGAAGAACTATTAGGAACAACATTCGAGACCAACTTCTGTTTGGAAGAAGATTTAGGAGGGGTCTGGGATACTAAACCAATAACTCCATGAACAGGAGGTACATCTTGTGACTTTGATGCCGTGGGATCGAATGATGACTACGAAGCATCAAGTAATAACTCATACAAAGTGCCAGGATGAGAGTAAACTAGATCTAAGTACTAGGCATGATCAATGGCTTTCTCTTCAGTAACACATCCACCCATAGCTATATCGCGAGCAGTTGGGGCCATGAATGATTTGGTGAACCATTCAAAGAGAAACTAATCAGCAATCTCAAATTTGATTAAGTGACATCTATGTATCCATTCATGGATGTGATCGGAGATGTGTGTCATAGTATTTTTCTTAAACGATGTGAGCAAATAGGTGCCAGTTTCATAGCGAACTGGCACCTGAAAATCATGAGGAAAGCAATGGCTAAAGAGTTAAAGTCATGGTAAGTAGTTAGAGGAAGCTCGATGTACCATTTGGCTACAGTGCCTGTGAGGGTTCATTGGAAAAGATGGAGACAAATGGAATTGTCAATGTAAGAGTTCGAAGAGCATCAGAGGTGATATGTCATCACATGGGCTTGAGGATCTTCTTTTGCATTCCCATCAAACATTGGACAATCTCTTGGTATCTTGGACGACACCAGAGGCTAGTATGGTGAATGAAGGATTAGATCATTTATAAGGCAAGATACATCTAGCAACTTGAGTGTGACCAAGGATGACAATTGAGTATTAAAAGGAATAGGAGGTCGGTAAGAGGTCTAAATGGAGGAGCCCATCCCTTTTGTTAAGGATTTTCGCCCCACAATGTGGGATTTTGGCCATATGGCATCTGATGCTACCGCCATTGTGGGTTACCTTGACCATAGGGAGGGTTTTGACCTTGAATACCTTGGAAATGTCTAGACATAGGTTGTTGATAAGCAACGTACGGGTTAAAAGGTTGTTGCGCACGTTGACCTTGGACATATGGATATTGGACCTATTGTCCTTGAACATATAGGTAGTGAACCTGTTGTCACTAAGAAAGAGGCTTTTGGACCTGATGCCCATGACCAAAAGGATTTTGAACCTATTGACCTAGGGCATTAGGGTTTTTCACTTGCTTCCCTTGGCCATAAGGTTTCTGAACCTGTTGACCTAGGACATTAAGATTTTGGGCCTGCTAGTACAGGACTTAACCCTGGCCTTGCCCTTGCAAGGGTTGACCCTGCTAAGAGGTATACAAGGGTTGCTACTGCCCGGGTTAGTTTTTCTATTGCAAGGGTTGGCCTTCTGGCTACAAAATTTTTCCCTGGTCCTGTAGAGATTGGCCTTGTGAGGACATGGGCTGGGAGGTGCGTGAAGCAATTGCATCTGCTGCTACATGGTTTCCTGCAACTATTGAAAGGGTTGATCCTATGGTTGTTGTAGCTAACCTTGCTGAGGAATAATTTTCCCTTGCTCTTACGCAGATATCCCTTGCTGCAACAAAGGTTTCCATTGCGGTAACAAAGGTTGCCCTTTCTATTGTAGAGGTTGTCCCTGTTGTTGCAAGGGTACTTGAATAGTGCCTGGAGAATTTCTAAACTGAACCTGGGCAAAGCCACCCTAGAAAGTGGATGAGCCAGGCTGAATGTACTACCAAGACTGAAGGGTGTGAAGTTGGTTAACCATTCCTTGAGAACCATATGGAACGTAAGGAGTTTGGTATTGGACCTGAGCTTCATAGAGTTGTTGATACTGGGCATTGCTCGACCCAGACGAACCAACATGATTTTGAACTTGTTGGTACTGGACTTTGCTTGATCCAGTGGGATGAGAAGGGTTGTGAATAATGCCAGAAGAAGGATCACTCACCAAGCATGTGAGCTTTTGAGCCACTCACATTGGTAGCACCCAACACCATAGAAACATTCAGGTTTTCCTATGAGGTAGTGGCACAACCTAGCCATTGACTAGAGGGATGGAGGAATTGATAAAGATATTCCTCGAAACCGTTGGTTGAGCCAGACAGGTGACTGGCACTGACGATACAAGGGGGTTCGGAATGGTGGGTTGCACTGAGACTGAGGTAATAGCCTATTGGGAAGTCATGTTCATGATGAATGGACCCAAAATGGGCATGGTGCCTGATGCCCAAAGAGGGTCATGGTAAAGTGGTGAGGCAATAGGCGTACTTGAAACCGACTGTACGAAAGACACATAGTTGGGTAGCAAACTGGCAGGAATACTATAGTGGAAACCATTAGGAGAGAAAGGATGTTCTTCCTCCTCGATAGTGTGTGGAGTAGAAGCTTCTGACTCCTCTGGGGAGGTGACTAGAGCATTCCCTTCGAGTTCCATATTCGGGAAAAAACAACGAAGAATGGACGAAGAAGTACGAGGGGATAGTTCCAAAGGAACACCTGGCTCATCATATGGACTGTAAGGACACTGCGATGATATTGAAACAGGGTCAGGGATAGGGTACAGAGGGTAGATAACAAGTCCAGGCTGACCATTAGTGGTCTTCAAGTTCTCAAGAGTTTGAATAGGATTGTCTGGAGATTTCGGGCCAAGATCAGTAGATGACCCAGTATTGAAAGTATGCGGAGGACTAGATGACAAAGGTTGAATGCTCAAAAGAATTTGAGTTCAACACCTTAGACCTCGAGTGACTATGGTAACTCAGGAAATGACTGCTCAGACAATATTTGAGACAAAGGAGAGGATGAGGAAGTAAGTGAACCAGATGGTTTAGCTACAATGACCCTGTCTTAGTCGACAAAAAAATAAACTTCAAGGATTTAAAATGTTCTTTAAAGGGAACTCACAATTTGGTCTAGAAAACACTAATAGGATGTTATCAGATTATGGGCAATCAATTATTAAGATGCATCAAAAGACTCATGCTCTTTCATTTTTTAAGAGTTGAGAAAGAAACAAATATGACTCTATAGCTTTCAATTGGAAACGAGCTCGAAAAAACAAGTGCTTGAATGATCTATTAAGCTTAAAGAGTCAAAAAGAGAGAATTATTGCACTAGATGATATAGTTAAAGAAGACTACCAGGCAATCGTGAACTGCGAAATAGCTCCCGACGAACCAAGAAGTACAAGTAGACAATCTCCCTGAATGTCGTGTTTGGTGTATCATATTTGCAAGGCGACCAACTCGATTTCCTAGGGATAAAGGATTGCAGCCTAGAGGGATCTCTTGTTATATACTCAATAGTACAGGGAGCACAAATCCATACTAGCGCTGTCTAATGCCAAAGTTAATGACAACTGCTATGGTTAAAGATGTTTGAACACGTCTCTAGCCTAGACCTTCCAGATGTGATCGTTAAATGTCAAACAGGGAAAATTTTAAGAACCACCCTAAATTTATATGTATAACAAATGGGCGAATCCCCATGATACATAGGAAAAATGGGAGGTGATTTTATCAATAATATAATATGTATATATAATGTTTTTGGTGAATCTCTCACCAGATTATATTATCTTGTAAATTCATGGAAAATCCATCACTAAATTATAAAATCTTGTAAGATCTTGGCAAATATTTCACTGAATAATGAAAAGTGAAGTCTTGGTGAATGTTTTGTTAAAGTATGAAACCATATATGATAATAGGAAAGCATATTCATTAAATTGTAATATACTAACATACATGTTTGGAAAAAAGAAACATAATTTTCTCTTCCTACGAAAAATGTTGCAAGTTTCAGTGGCCATGTTTGTCAAGGTTCTCATTATACACTCTTTCATATCCTTCTATTAGTTTTGATAATATTACACAACAAAGTTCTTGTAGGTGTTGATCTTGACCACTAATTCTGTCAAGGTAGGAGAGATTAATCTTTTCTCTACCACTTTTGTCAAGCTACCACTTTTGTCAAGCTATCAAATTTCCTTCTTATTCCATAGAGTCCAACTGCGAGATAAAAAAAAAAACATATTTTGTACCACTTTTGTCAAGCTATCAAATTTATTTCTTATTCCATATACTCCAACTACGAGATAAAAAAAAATTCCTTTTGTTTACCCCAACATGCCAATGAGTAGCAAGCCCCAACTATATAATATAAGAAAGTAGTAGGTATCCCAAAGGCCTGAAGGGGATCTAATGGAAATAAGTGATCATTGTCAGAAGCCTTCCAATCAATATATTAATAGATACATATAGATTTATTATTATTTTAATTGGAAATCTTCAATTAAATAATAAATTCAATTACGTCTCTCCCAATCTAAATTGCTTATTAGCATAATTCACTACCTTCATACGTCTTGCACTTTTTAACAACATTGTAACATGTGGATTAATTTCCTTTTTGGTGCATAATCTCCACCTTTTAGGACAATATGCTGCACTGGCCCAACCCCTACAGTTCATTACGATAAATTAAGAGAAACAGAGAAGATGAAAGATTGTACAAACCAACATATTTTTCAAGCACTAGCCCAACCGCTATAGATCATTACGACAAATTAAGAATAATAGAGAAGATGAATGGTTGTACAAACTAGCATATTTTTCAAGCATTGGCCCAACCCCTATAGATCATTACGAAAAATTAAGAATAACTGAAAAGATGAAAGGTTGTACAGACCAGCATATTTTTCAAACAACTAATCCAACATCAGTACCTTAACTTTTTCATGAAGATATCATATTGACAACATTTGAAAAATGGTGGGAAATATTGGTAATGACTATCTCTCTTATGCGAGAGCGATGCAGAAAGAGTGATAATATTTTACTGTTTTGAATTTTTTTTGTTAAATTAGAAATACCAATATTAATGGAGATATTGGTATTTTTTACTACATTTGTGAAGTGACTAAATGTAGCTTTAACCATTCACCTTAAGATGATTTTTGTAATATAATTTCCTAAGTCTATTTAATATCTTCATTATCATAAAAACCAACCTATATCCATCTTAACTCCACTTCTACCACTCTTGGAGGGATGAAATCTATTTATCCCTCTCAACACTTGGTAGACCTGAAATTAACATGGATCTAAGCTGATAGAATTTCCCCTTTAAATAGTCTATGCTCACATGAATACCATGATATTACCATGGGTCAATACCATGCGTTATCATAAACCTGGAGCTTAAAAAATACTATTAGTAATTTATAAAAAAATAATAAAATTAATAAAAAAAAAAATGTTGTTTTTTTTTAACCAAATTAAAATGTTTAAGTGACATTAAATTACAAGATGCATTTTTACCCTTGATCTACCAAGCCCAAGGATATTACATGGGTCAATACCATGGGTTATCATAAACCTGGAGCTTAAAAACTACTATTAGCATTTATAAAATATTAATAAATTATTATTATTTTTTTTTTTTTAACCAAATTAAAATGTTTAAGTGATATTAAATTATAAGATCCATTTTTACCCTTGATCTACCAACCCCAAGGATCAAATATTTTTTCACTCTATGCTAGTTTGCATATCACGATATTTGATCCCTCCTAAGGCTTAGTAGATCTAGAGTAAAGATGGATCTATGCTGGTTTAATTCCCCCTTTAAATAGCCTACATTCCACGTGAATACCATGGGTCAATACCATGTGCCATATTTTTTTATTAATACTAATATTAGGGTTAGTAATGGGTTAATAATGTTTTTTGCATGGTATTAATAATAATTCGGCCCATGGTATTTGGCCTGTAGTATTTGGGCCATAGGCTTCACCTAAATATAACACATTTTTTGAGTGTTCTTAAATATAATGTGACTTATGGAGTAAATATAAAAAAATGTTTTATTTATTTACCATACCTCTAGTTTATTTATATTTTTATTAAACTATACCTCTTTTATAAATATGGTATTTGGCCCATAGGATTACTTAAATAAAACCTATTTTTTGAGCCTTCTTAAATAGAAAGAGGGTTATGGAATAATTATAAAACGAGGTTTTATTTATTTACCACACCTCTAATTTTTTTATATTTATATTTATTTACCATACTCCACATTATTTTTATTTTTATTTATTTACACATAAATATAAGCTGACTTATGGAGTAAATATAAAAAAATGTTTTCCATTATTATTTATATGATTATGATTAAACCGATGCAAACTTGGAATATGGAAAGAACATTATTCAATCTTTAAATAAACATGAAAATAAGAGACTTGAATTTATAAATAAAATGAATTATTATTTTGTGACCATTTGTTCCAAAAAATAAGGTCATTTTCTCGGAGTTAACCCCAATACCGGGAAAATGAAAGAAAAAAACCTTTTTTACACCAAATGTGGAGGGTGAAATAACTATCATAAATACCTATTCTTGAAAATTAGGGTGAATGGAAGGTTGTAACTCCTAATTTCAAGGGCTGAATTTACTGTTTTTACTCTCCGTTAAAATAAGGTGGGCTAACCTCCATACCTATTTTTTTTATAAATAAATTTGAGGTGATTTGTAACAATGTACTGTGATACAAAATATTCAACCAATTAGAAATTAAAACCCCTTAATTTCACCCAAGGGCAAAAATTTTCCCCTAAAATTTTCCATGATGTCAAATGCACCTTATGTTGATTGAATTAATTATAAAGTTTATCTTGAGTTATGTTTTAGTTTTCAGGTCTTAGCGATGTGACTCAAAAAACCTTAAATGCAACTAAATGAGACAAGACCCTTTCAATTTGATGAGTTGCCTACATTAGAGAGGGTAGAAACTACATAATCCAAAGCAAACAATCAAGCAACTGAAACCAAAAATTATGTTTCCCTACTTCACTTTTTGAAAAAGACAAACTAATGAAAAATGCATTCCAATTACTAATTTCCTGACAAACACACTTCTAAGAGTCCTTTCAAAATGAAAAAGAGTTATTTTCATTTTTCAAATGCCAATGCAATCCTAGTCTTTAATGATGCGGGCTATCTTAGCACAATGATGCAACAAACTCAAATTTCATACTTTTTATGAAATAGCGAAATGAATTTTTTGCATAAAATGGTTCAATGAACAAGTTTGAAGACAATTAGCTCTTCAAGCAAATGAAAACATGAATAGAGACTCATTCATCCCAATGAAGCACTGAATTTAGCAACAATAACACAAGCAATGTATTCCATGCCATAAAAAAGGCGTTTAAACTAGAAAACAAAAACTTTTCAAACTTGTGGAATGGAGGTCAGTCGTGAAAGAACCCCGAACGAAAATCAAGGAGTGAGTACACCTACAACTAAACTCACTGAGTTCACAAACAACTAAATGGACAACAATGTAGATGCCCTAGTGTCACTGACCACCCAATGACTCAAGAAATCAAGTAGAAAGATGATAAGCCAACGAGCAAACAAAACCAAATGAAAAGCAACTTTCTAGTTAGGGAGAAAACAACCTAAAAGTCTTGTAGTGTCGAAATCATGAGAGAAAAACACACTGGCTAAGATTGGTGACAAGCCCTAGTCTTCACTTACAGGCATCGACATGAGTGCTTAACTGACAACAAGCACCAGAGGCTAGTCAGCACAACTGTTTCTCAACATATCATGCTCATCGACGCAACAGTCAGCAAATTAAGCACGCTGATCAAGGGAGCCAAGAAAAAGATAAAAAAAATTGAAATAGGGACCAGATCTACTACTATGAATTTTAAACTCAGACCGGTAAGTAGGAGAAAAGAAGAAGAACCAAGGAGAAAAAGTGGAACTAGAAAAGTTCACATGAAATCATGAAATCTAAGATGAACAAAAGGATCGGTTCCCTAGTATGGTCACCAATTTGTGGTGAAGTAAAATTATAAGTGCAGACACAAACAAATTCCTCCAGCCTGATAATGGGTCTAGCCACAACTGATACATTTTATGGAATATTTCCTTAGGTTAGAACCAATTAAGAGGGCCTACCTCTTAGTATGCCTATCTCGTTTGATGACGTCCTTGCTTGCTCACTCCAGTTATCTCTCGCTTCCTTCTTCAAACACCTGAAACTAGTAAACACCAACAAACAACAACCACGATAATAGACAAATTGTAATTCAACCTACTTAACAAGTAAAGAAATATTAAGCCATGAGAATGTAATATTTCAAATCATGTAGGAAATCAATTGATATTTGCATATATATTGAATCAAGAAGTGATTACAACCATTGTCTTGACATTGCCATTCTCCTCTGACAAGACTAGGTTCCCACACACTTCTGCTAGAATTCCATGATGGCCTCAATAACAATAGTTTTAAGGCTCTTCCCTTTAGGATTCACACTAAACCAAATTCACACTTCTCCCTCACACAACTAGAGAGCTACAACTATGAATAGCTTGTTGTTTACTCCAAACTTAATTAGCACTAGCACACCAACATTAACACTAGTTTATGCTTGAGAAAAAGGGAGGTTTACATAGGGAGATGGATCCTCTTCTCATGGGAGAAGGTATTATCCCTTGAGGGAGTTCCACCATTATATGGGAATGGAACCCAAACTTACATCCTCGACCCCATCCGGCCAAACCATTTACCAAAATTCTGTTATAAAGCTTCTAGAGCTAGAAGCTTCAACTCGTTATTTAAAAAAATTTCCATAAGAGGACTAACCTGACTAGAACAAAGCTTAATCACTCTGGTTGGTACTAGGGTCAATGTTAATCCTTGCATATGAACATGAGGAAGACAAGGGTCATTAGCATCGATCTTGTAAACTACGAAAAACAGAAGTTTTAGGGGAAATGATGCAAAAGGGAATTGTTCTGGTCATGAAGAGGGACACAATAGGAGTTTCTTCATGAAGGAAAAGCATGTAGGGTTCACTATAGAGGTCCTCAAGGATCAAGGAACAAGGAGTACAAGGATAGTGACGAAATTTTGTGTAACAATTATTTACCAGTACAAGATTGTAAGGATTTTTTCTTTATATTAAAAAGAAGATAGAGACGACAACAGTGGTGACTTTTTCCCACATTTGGTTTCCACCTTAAATTTTGGTGTTCATGTGTTTTTCTTATGTGTGATGCCTTATTTTGTTCTTATTGCACATAGTTACTTTCTATTTAATATTTAATGAAGTACTAACACAATGGATTAAGATAATCATAAGATGAATTAATTGAAAAAGTAAGTTTACTAGATGTACATTAGTTGCCTAAGTAAAAATCATGAACATATCTAGGTTACCTTCAATAAATTTGTGTACATAAATCTAGATATGAAATTAAAAATTTTAATTATTTGAAAAGACTAATTCACACCCCCTCCATTGCAGTATTTTTCCCAACATTGGAATCAGATAAATTCCTTGAGTAGAAGCTTGATCACTTGAGGGAGATTTGTCAAGACAATGGGAAAGCAACTCACAAGAAGAAAATTGTAGATATAAACAAATATTAAGAATAATTATGAAGTATGGGATTTTCTTCTAAATTTGATCTATTTCCTTGTCTATCCAACAATGATAGTGATGAAGAAGATGAGTTTTATCAAGAATATCATTTAATTATGGCATTTGAGGACGAGTCTGATGATAAGTTCATGGATGCCCTAGAAGAAAAGGATGTGTTTATTGAAGAAATAACTTATCTTAAGATTAGTTTAGAAGGAGCTAAATTATCATAAGAAACCTTGAAGAAACAAATCAAAGAAAAGGAAGAGCATAATGAGAAGCTAGAATGTGAAATAGTCAGTCTAAGGAAAGAACTTGAGAAATAAAAAATTCTTAATCTTAGATTTGTTAAAGGATCTGAAACCTTGGATGAAATCATCAAAGTTCAACGCTCACCTCTTATAAATATAGATCTTGGATACTATGAAGAAACATCAAAGACTATAAAATCTTCTATATAAAAAGGAAGCTATCTCAATGTAGTGAAAGGAAGCAGTCAACATCACTCCATCCTACAAAAAAAGTATAAAGAAAAAAATACCTCTCAGGGAAATTCTTCTTAGTTCAATCAAAATAATAGCCTTAGAAGGTATTATACTCTGAGATGCTTATACTTTAATGGGAACTATTTTTCTTGTCATAATTTTGGTCATAAGGTTACTCAATGTGTTTCTTATAGAACTATCATGAATAGGGAAGAAAGAAAACAAAACAATGAGAAATATTCTCACAATTCCTTCTCTCCTCTTTAGTATCAAACTAAATGTTCCTTTTGCAATAACCTCTGGCATAAAGAATTTGAATGGAGGAGCAAAGGGCGACCAATATCTCAGGATAAGAAAATGGAAACAACATCTAAGGTATGGAAAAAGAAAACCATTGAATCTGAGAATTGTCGTCTAGCTCTATATGTAGGGGATCAAGGAAATCTATGGTACATTGATAGTTGACAATCAAAACACATTATAGGTGATAAATATAAGCTTATGTCTTTTAATGAAATAAAGAAAGAGAAGAATGTAACCTTTGGGAACAATACACCCATTTTTATCAAAGTAAAAGGAACTGTTATGTTAAAGCTAGAAATGTTTTATTTGTTGATGGGTATAAGCATAAGTTCTTAAGTGTCATCCAGATGTGTGACCAAGGGAATGAAGGTATTTTCAGACCAAAGAATTGCATGGTCTGAAATCTCGGTACACGAGAGACCATAATAAAAGGAACAGGAACTCCAAGTAATGTATACATCTTGGAAGGCAATCTAGAACAATGTTACTTAAGCAGACTAGAAGAAGGTTGGTTATGCAACAAAACATTGGGACATCTAAGCTTCAGTCAAATACATAATCTGAGAAATCTAGGAGCAATTCGTGATTTTCAAAACATCTCTCTACCATAAAATACCATATTCCAATCATGTCAATTCCATAAGCAAACTCGAGTACAATTAAATGCCAAAGAAGGTTCTGAAAGTAGGCCTCTTGAAATTATTCATACTGATTTGTGTGGGCTAGTAAAGAAAATTCCACTTAGAGGTGAGCAATATTTAACCTTATTTATTGATCACTTTACTAGAATGTGTTGTATTGGCTTATTAAAGTATAAATATGAAGCATTTGATAAATTTAAAGTCTTCAAATATTTAGTAGAGAATGAATCAGAGTTAAAAATTAAATGTCTCAGATCTGACAGTGGAGGAGAGTACATATAAAAGGATTTTTTTGACTTTTGTTAACAACATGGCATCAAGAGGCTATTTTCTATTCCTAAGACTCCTCAACAAAATAGGGTTGTAGAAAGATTGAATAGAAAAAATCAACAAATTTCATGTGCCATGCTTGATGGTTCCAAGACACCTAGTACATTCTGGGGTGAAGCAATACATACAATGGTAAATGTTCATACCAAAGATCATATCCATGTGAACAATGATAAACTGCCTTATGAACTTTGGTAAGGTAAACCCCCAACTGTTAAGCATTTCAAAATTTTTGGAAGTAAGTGTTACACAAAGAATAATATTCATAAACTTGGAAAATTTGAAGCTAGATCTTATGAAGGGATTATCTTTGGATACTCCTCTAGAAGCAAAGGATATAAATGTTATAATAAAATAATTCAAAATATTGTTGAATGCATTGATGAACCATCCATAGGTATAAAAAGGGAAGCACCAATAGATGAAAAAGATCCTCTTACATCTATCTAATATAATGAGGAGGAATGAACCAATGAAGCATTAGATGAAGGAAGTGACAATACAAAAGCACTAGAAAATAATCCATCAAGGTATGTTCAAAAATACCATCTAGAATCCCAAATTGTAGGTGGTAATAAATCTAGAATACAAACTAGAAGAACTCTTGTTGGAAATGCCAGTCATATAGCCTTATTATCCACAATTAAACCACAAAATGTAAATAAAGCTAGCAAAGATGAGTGCTAGATTAAGGCTATGAATGAAGAGATTAACCAAATAGAAAAGAATCACACTAGGGAATTAGTTCCTGTAGGTCATGATAAGAATGTTATTGCGATAAAATGGGTATTAAAAAATAAATTCAATGAGAATGGAGAAGTAATTAGAAATCAAGCAAGACTCATTTGCAAATGTTATGTTAAAAAAGAAGGAATATAATTGGAAGAAGAATTTGGACCTATAGCCAAACTTGAAGCCATAAGAATATTTCTTACCTTTTCAAGCTTTCAACATTTCAAAGTCTATCAAATGGATGTTAAATCTGCATTTTTAAATGGGAACCTAGAAGAAGAAATCTATATTCAAAACTTGAAGGGTTTGTTCTAGGAAATGTTGAAAAACTTGTTTGCAAACTGAAGAAGGCGTTATATGGGCTAAAGCAAGCTCCTCATGCATGGTATTATTGCCTTGAAAAATATATTCAATAATAAGGTTTCACTAAGGGGTCTGTGACTCTGTAGATAGAAACCTATATAAAGGTGGATGATGGTAAATTTTTAATTGTTATTGTTTATGTGGATGACATCATCTTTGGTAGAAATGAAGAATCCATGAGTCAATGGTTCGCTTCTATCCTACCGCAAGAATTTGAAATGTCTTTACTTGGTGAACTAACGTACTTTCTTGGTTTACAAGTACAACAAGAAAAGAATGGAATCTTCCTCTCATAAACAAATTACCTTAAGCCAATTCTAAACACATATGGAATGGAAGATTAGAAACTAGTCTACACACCCATGGTGACATGATGTAGTCTCAGTTCGAATGATGATTATCTCATAGTTAAGCAACCAAAACACAGATCCATGACTGGAATTCTACTTTGTCTTATACGAACATGACCAGATTTCATACATGTAGTTGGATTCTTAGACAATCTCAAGCTAATCTAAAGTAACTCATGTTCAAGCAATCAAAAGAATATTCAAATATCTACAAGGCACTCAAGACTTTGGTTTATGGTATCCTAAAGATTCAGATCTTACTCTTCATGCTTATATAGATGAAGATTAGATAAGAAATGTGGATGATAGAAAAAGCACTAGTAGAGGATAATTCTATATCAAGTGTCATTCGGTATCATGGTTCAACAAAAATCAAAGCTCAATTGTTTTATCTACTGTGGAAGAAGACTATGTAGTTGCTGCATCATGCTGCAAACAACATCTCTGGATGATGCAAGCATTACATGATATTCAAATCAATTTTTCTCCACCCATTTCCATTTTATGTGTAATACAAGTGAAATTAGTAATTGAAAAATCCATTTATTCACTCCAAGAAAAAGCATATTCCAATTAAATATCATTTTCAAAGACAACATGTGATTGAAGAAATGGTCAAACTGGAATATGTTCCCTCAAAAGAACAAGTTTTTGATATTTTCACAAAACCACTTCCACATGATGCATTTGAATATATTAGATAGAAATTAGTAATGATCTCTACTTCATCACTTATTTTATTCTTTATGTTCAATGGTAGTAATACATGTGTGTCTTGCTGGGTACTCCCATGGTTGTTTTTTATTTTCATGTTTCTTATACTACTGACAGTGCCTTTAATGTAGTAAGAGTAAACAGGTGCAAACATAACAAACTTAGGGGGAGATGAAGGTGTGAAATTTCAATATTTCACTTTCTGTACATGGATACTATAAAGAGAAGTCGCGTGTATACTGTAGTTCTGAACTGAATAGTCATACATATCATAATATGATGAAGAAATAGTGGGACAAACTCATGAAAAGGTCCTGATATGCTTCAATCAATTATTGTTTGGCTTTCATGGTCCGATGGTTGATGATTACAGTTTGTTGTCAATATTTAGAAGTGCTTTTGGCCTTTATAAGTTGTTGATACTTTGATGGATTATTGGTTGATAAGGATACTTTGATTATTCTTACTGATATATGAGATGATATGATCAAATTTGACAGTGAACTGTTGCCACTAGTTTTGTGGCAACATTTGCTATAACAATGCATTGTTCGCATTATGTTTACTTGATACATAATGACGTTTATCAATAGGTTGATGTTATTGAAGCTACATTATCTTATATTGTGAATTGATGATAGAAATATACAGGTTGTTATTCTTGGTGCTACTGATAGATGTTCATGATGCATACCATATGTGGTGTATGATAGTTTTTGATGACTATCATCACCTTGTTTATCTTGGTTATAAATCTCATATATATCATTTAATGTAAAGGCCATGTGAAGACCTATGATGTACTCATTGTCAAATTCAATCATGTATAGGCTATTATGCTCAACTCCTTTTGGACATGTGATGGAATTTGTAACCCCACTATGCTTGGGAATTTGATGTAATAATGATGTGGAATATGTAAACCCACTGTGATTGGGTGATTGATGTAAGTTTGAGTTCTTGGTGATAGGATAAGTCATATGAGTCATAGAGTCATGTACTTTAGTCTACATCTGTCACAAATTTCAACATGTTCTCGGGAGGAGCATGGTCAGTGTTCATACTCTATAGTTGACATCTACGAAAGACTTCATTTAGCATTGGTCAACCCTTTGCCCTTGATGTCAAAGGGGGAGAGTAACTTGGTGTTTGAAAAACTTTGTGCTTGGCTTGATGTGCTCTACAGGTTGTGGTGACCAAATACCGAAGTGGTTACCATCAAGTCCAAAGGAGGAGGTTGTTGGCATTATGAATTATGTGTTATCCTTGATTGTTGACTTGACGCGGTCTAACCCAGGGTCATCGTTAATTAGCCAAAGAAATCCCTACACTATTTGCCCTTTTGGCATCATCCCACGGAGCGCGAACCGAAGTCTCACCCGAAGCAATATGGGGGGATGCTGGAACAAAGTTTTTGCACCCTAAGATGGTTGTGGTGTAATTTGATTCCCTCTATCCTTGCCTTTGTGCAGGTCTCTCTGCTCTAGGGCTTGCAAGAGGAGCCCTTTATTCCATTCTTCAATACCTCCATGAAAGGGTATGATTGACCTCTGCACAACCCTAGTCTACTGCTCATGTACTTTTGCACTGCGATGGTAGTGTGTTGTAAATCTTCCCCAATTAATCTAAGTGACTTGCTTATCTTATCAAACAATTATAGTTAACACAGCATAAATAGATATTCATAAATGCATTCAATTATTCAATGTAATTTCATTCATTTGTGCATCACATAAGCATTATAAAGGAAATTCATACATAACATATCAAGATGCATTAGTAGAACAAAGACATAGGAATTGCCAAATATTTCTCTTTATTGATATCTTCCAAGTGATTACAGACTCTATCCACCCTGCGCCCACAGTTGCATGGGGTCCGCGCCCTTAGCTGCAGACTTATACTGTAGGCCTCTACGCACTCATCTGTAGAGCTTCTAACTATGCTACAACCCAAGACTTAGACTTCTTACTTCAGATCTATGACTCTCTTACATTGTGTGTCCCTAAAACTACTTATAGCTTAGCTCATTTTATATAGTTCCATGGTCCGGGTACCATGGGTAGACCTGTTACAGCCAACTTTACTTTACAAAACTAAGGATGGACAACACTTGACCAATTATAACACCTTCATGCTCCGCAACCACAAAATCCAAAGTATTTACAATTTTGTTACAAAATTTGACTCAAAAATGGGCTTTTAGCCCCAAAATTGTCCTTGTGGTATCTCTCTCCAATTGTGAATGGGTGATTGATGTAAGTTTGAGTCCTTGGTGATAGGATAAGTCATATGATTCATAGAGTCATGTACTTCATTGTACATCATTCACAAATTTCACCATGTGCTCGGGAGGAGCATGGTCAGTGTTCATACTTATTAGTTGACATCTATGGAAGACTTCATTTAGCATTGGTCAACCCTTTTCCCTTGATGTCAAAGGGGGAGAGTAACTTGGTGTTCGAAAATCTTGGTGCTTGGCTTGATGTGTTCTACAAGTTGTGGTGACCACACACCAAAGTGGTGTCCATCAAGTCTAAAGGGGGAGATTGTTGGCATTATGAATTATGTGTTATCCTTGATGGAAACCTACTTGATGAAGATGTAAATAAGATGTGTCTACATGCGAGAAATAATTTGATTAAAGGCATAGTAGTTCAGAGGCAGAGGAATGATACAGTTGAAATTTCAAGGAGTATATGCGCATTCTGTTAAGCAAAGCCAGGCACACACATGGGTATGATGAAGGAAAGGCTCATAGAGTTTTCACACCATGGTTTTCTAAATACCAAGGGTCCTTACCATGGTATTTCCCTGTGGCATTGAGCCCAGTAATGGATTTTTGAACTCTTATAAGAAAACCATCAATTCGAGTATAGTTTTGACCTATGGTATTAGGTAAGAGAAAATATATATAAGGAGATGAAGATCAAAGTGATAGTGGGTGTGCAAGTGATGAATATTTTATGAATAGTTAGATCTGAAGCAAAGATGCATGTAATGGGGTATTGATGTTTTTCTTGATCTAAACATAAGAATGCACCTGAGAATTTGATGATGGATTAGATCCAATAGATCTAAGATGAAAATATTGATTATGAGGTGATTTGATATGTGTTGATAACTTCTTGATGCATAATTTTCCTCTGTCTGCCGAGATTTGAGTATGCATGAATTTTTGTGTTGCAAAAGAGGTTTGAATCTAAAATTGCATATTCGTACGCGAGTTTTATAGCCTGCAAGGCACGTGCACACATGGGGTGTGATACTAGCAACATACATATACATGGGTTTGTTTCCTGAAAATCACGTATACACGCAAATATGCTTTGAGGAAAGAGTGTATAAAAACAAGAGTCTTTTATGAAATGTATGTCTGAGCCGTTTAATCAGTGTTGATGTGTTTTTATTGTTTTTCAATGAATTCTTCTTGGCGATTTGGGCTTAAACAATGATGTTTTGAATATGAAATAATTGATTGAATTATGTTGATGATACTTGTTGTTTTTTATTAGAGTTCAGTGAAGATTCTGTGTTCTTTTTAAGAATGATGCAGTAGATCTATGTATGATTCAATATTTATTTTAGAATGATAATGGTTCGGATTTTAGAAATCAGTGATTAAAGATCTGCACGCAGGTATGCTTCATGGAAAGTGTGTACACACATGGGTTTTCTACAATAAAGTAGCGTACGTATTTTGACATGTAGTTGAACATGATTTACAATAACAGAATTTGGTTTTTGTGATGTGTAGTATGTTGATTGGTTTCTGGTTACAACGACCTCACTATTTTGGTTGTTTAAGTTTGGGCTTCAGTTGATTGGTTGAGTTTTGGTTGATTTGGTTGATTCAGTTGATTTAGTGATTGGGTTTCAGTGATCATTTGATTCAGTTGGGTCAGATATTGATGATTGAGTTAGAGTGATAAGTTTCATTTTTGATGACTAGATTTGGGCTTAAATGTTGGTAGTGGGTCCATTATGAAAACTAAATGAAACATGGCCTACAAGTTGTGATGTGTTGTAGCGAGTGGGTCCAGTATGAGAATTTATGAAATGTGGTCCCTGGAAGTGTTGAGGGTTGGAGCCTTCTATGAGGGATTTGAAGCTTCCTTCTAGTAGTAGTTATTAAATTAGATTAGGGGGTTGGAAATCCTTCCAGTGGATGTTGGTAAATGAGATCAGGATGTTGGTGCTCCCTTATAGTGGGTGCTCGAGAACGAGTGAAGGTTGTATCCTTCTCTAGGTGGGTGCCAGCAGTAGTGTTCTTTTCCCACATCGGGTTTCCAACTTAAATATTGGTGTTCATTTTTGTTGCTTATGTGTGATGGATTATTTTATTCTTACTGCAGATGGTTACTATATGTTTAATATTTAATGAGGTACTAACAAAATGGATTAAGATAACAAAAGATGAATTAGTTGAAAAATTAATTTTACTTGATGTACGCTAGTTGTCTAAATAATAATTGCATACATATGCAAGTTTCCTTCAACAAAGTTGCGTACAAAATTCTGGATATGAAATTGAAATGTTTAATGATTTGAAAACATTGATTCACACTCCCCTCTCAGTAATTTTCCCAATAGTTTCCTCGTTTAAGGAGTAGGTAGGCTTCCAAAAAATCCATTCTCTTTCATGTCACAACTAATGCACACATTCCTCATAATAAGGTACCCCAACCATCAAATATCTGACATGGATGAGGATTGGTGAGGACCCTTTTATATTTGTGCTCACTAGCAGATCAAAATTTTCAATGTGCCTTGAAGTGAGTCCCTCGAATACAGATCCACTGATTTCTATAGAAAACTTCTCTATGGAATTTTCCTCATACAAATGTGTAAACTTCACTTCAAGCAAACACATAGTCTGAAAAATCTTGCATTCCTATCTAATATTACAGGCATATATCTAGCCACATAGTGTTCAATGTCGAAGTGATGTTACCATGATGATGAAAACAAAGATCAGTGCATCGAACATCTTACTTTTAAGTAACAATCAGATGTCTCAATGAACCATGCAGATTGATGCATAACTTCTTAAAAAATTATATCAAAAACCCAATGCATCAAGAGAATCCCCTTCAGTATAATAGGGTTAAAGAATGTTAAGTTATGTGTCCCATCTATTCCCAATCACATTTTCACTAGTAAAACATTAAATGGACATAATCATTCTAAACCTACCACATGCAATACTAGCTTTGACTCCTAGCTTTTTGACTAAGCATTGTCTCCTAAATGACCAACAAAAATTAGGAACATGCGACAACAACATTTGCAACATGAAAAGTCAACAATGTTTTTCCATTATTCATGCTCTCTAGTGTGAGAAAACCCTTGCATCAGATAGAGTATAGTTCAGGCCTACAAGTAACCCCTTGCGTGGAGGAAAAAAAGTACCTAAATTCAATCACTTGGTCTCCATCTCTACTCAAACATAGCTTTCAATTCTTCACAAAAATAGCTTTCAATTCTTCATAAAACCTAAAATTTTCAGTAAAATATTAAAGAAACAAGAATGGCACACACAACTCTTTTCTGATTAGTGCCACATAATACCACTTGTTTTGACCCTGCACAGGTATTCTGTTTTTTCATCCCCATTTCAACAGCTTGAAGCTACCTTTGGGATGGTCCAACATAATTTTTTTGTTACGCAAGACTAACCTCTACATGCATTCTGCACCTCAAGTATTTCAATAATATGGTAGGAAAAATATTGAGCAAACACTATCTCCTCTCACCGACTATCGTTCCATAATGTAGATAGCCTAGCTAGGCTTTGCTATCAAATTCAAATTGTAAAAGTATATTTGTGTGAATTATATAATGTTACAATATAAATACATCAATATCTTTTTAAGATAAAAAAATTATCTTATCCAAAAATCAACAAGTCAAAAAAATATTTCAACCACATAACAATATAAGAAACTATCTAATTAGATAATATTTATAACCTAACTAAACCAAACAACCTCTTAAAAATTAAGAAGACACCTCTTCTAAAATTAATGACCAGGAAAAAAAAATTAGAGAGAAGTAAAATTTAATATATGCGACATTTTAACAATAATTTAATTATATTTGAATTATATATTTAAAATTGATCATTCAGATGTAAATATAAATATTAATCATTTTTATTATTTATCCCATGGAGAGGTGCATTCTACTATCTAGTCTGAGGGAGATGTATAATTCCTTTTGCGCTCAATATAATAAATTGTCTATTATAATGGGAAAAAAATTAATAATACATATTTGTTTAATTTTAGCTCATTATAGAACATCAATAATATCACTCTTACTATAATCGCTCTATTCATTGCTATAACCTAGTATAAAGGAAATGTTAATGCCTTCTGTGATTAATAGAATTAACATGCGGTATAAAAACAATAAAATAAGATATTTCTATAGGCATATTATATATATGTGTGTGTGTGTGTGTGTGTGTGGATAACTCTATATATGGAGACCAAAATTACTTGAAAGAAACAAGTTTCAATTACTTTCTAATAAGAGAGGGATGTGTAATTCACTAAATTCTTAATAGAATGTTGATATATGTCATTTTAATAATATTTACAAGAGAAAACAATTTAATATGGGCCATAAAAGAAATACCTCAATATGCACGGTAAAGTACTATTGATGTATTTTAAACTATATTTATAAAATAAATATTTCTAATGTGAATAATGTACACCATAAATAAAATACTTTGATGTCCATGCTAAGTAAAATATTCCAATGTCAAATTTCAACTTAATTTTCAAATTCCCACTTAATTTCAATCACTGAATTACTATGTAAATTGTGAGATTCAAAGTTCAAATCTCCCATGTGCGTTGATTTTATCATATGAACCAAAATAAATAAATATTATGATTAAAACATTTCATCTAATCTTACTATTCTATGTTTTTTCCCCTTTTTTCTAGAATATTTTTGAGTCATTTTATTTGAAAATTTAAATAAGCTATTTGAATATTCTAATACAAATATATGTTAATGTTAATTATAATAAAATTATTTGTCCATCTTAATAAGAGGGAGATATATAATTCATTGTGCTGATAGGAACTCTACAACATAGTATGAGGGAAATGATTTCCTATTACATTATATTTAAAGATAATAAAAATAATTATTATTTAACAAATTAAAAACTAGTAGTAACTAAAAAAATATTTCATTGAGATAAGAGGTTCTAGGTGGGACATTAGTCCAATTTTTTTTAATTTACAAATAATAAATTAACACTTACTATAACAATTTCAAAAAATAACAAATTAAAAAATAGTTATAACAAAAAAATGTTTTAAAGCTGGCAAGAGATGAAATATTTATTATACAATTAAAGAAAGATGAAATAATTGAAAGCAAAATATTTCTAATTTCGTCTATAATATCTATTTACATTTTTAGTATGAGGGAGATGTGTAATTCCTTCATTACTGAAGATAAATTGATGATATTCATATTAACAAATAAAATAATTGAAAGTACACATTTTTTAATTTGATTTAATAGTGCTTTCTACCTTTAGTGGTGTGTGTTATATCTATATATATATATATATAATTATAAATATATATAATATATATATCATATATATATATGTATTTCATATATTAATATATAATTCCATTACTATTATAATTATTAGATAATCCACTAGATTATTGAATTTATTAGTTTCCATTTTCCTTTTTAAAAGAGTGTTGTTAATTTTATTAAATATTATATTTTGGATCATAAATAAAATATTTTGATATGCACCACACACACATATTAACACACATTATCTTAATCATTCTCTAGGTGATAACCTTTTTTCAATATTTTCATTTTAGAAAATGTAAGCACTCAAGAGATTGGATCCACTCTTAACACTTGATAAATATCAATTTAACATAAATCTATGTTCGTGTGTTTAAAAGTATATTCATTAAAAGAAGGAATTTGAATATAGCCAATGTGGAAAATAATAAACGATTTCAATGTCTATGTGGAGTAAAATATTTTAGTGTTTTCTATGTATATATTATATGAACCAATCTAGAAAAAAATAATTCTTATGATTAAAAAATTTCTCTTAAATTTTCTGCCTTTTTCAAGTACATTTTTCTACAAATTTTGTAAGAAGATTTGTTGTATTTGCAAGATTAGGCTATGTATTATACACAATTGAAGTACCAAAGAAGTACCAAAAGGGATTTCCTTGGTATTGAATCTAGTTATTAAAAAAATAATTGAAAAAATAAAAAATTGCAACCATTGGAACATTTAATTGGTGTGTTACTCAAACTAAAAGAGATGCATAATCCATTTAATGTTCAACATCTAGTTTTCATTTGGTGTTTATCCCCAGTCACACACATACATCTTAACTTAGATCTATCAATCTTCTAGAGGGATCAATTATCTTCAAGTGTGAATCTTTCATAACAATTTTCACTTGCATCTCAAGATATTTAGTCTCTCTAAGTGCTTTATAGATATTCCACTAATATGAACTTATATTTGTGGTAAAAAAAACTTATATTATATTTCTATAAATTTAGAAGATTTGTAATTAATTTGATTATTATTTTAAAGTTGTTTTTGTTTTTTTAGATTGTTTTTGGATTAATCATACGGTTAATTGTTATTCAACATTTGGAACTATCTAATGTGGCTCATCCTCAAGAAAATGGTGAAAACACCAATCTATTGTAATTATTAAATATTAGAGATGCATCTAATTGGAAATAACAGTTAAAAAACTAAAATATTTTAATTAAATTTGAAGGTTAAACATAGTGTCGTTGTTAATTATTTAAAAAATAAAAATAAGTTATTCAAAAAAACTAATGGTTACAAATAAAAATGAAATATCCGAGTAAAGACACATCGTATACGGGAAAGAAAATGAAAAGAAAAATAGTAAAATGAGGATAAAAGTGATTATATTAATTTTATATTTTAAATATAAAATATTATATTATTTTAAATAGTTCAAAATATTATTCGTCTTAATTCCACTATTATTTTATAAGGTTAAAGAAAAAAAGTTAAAAAAATTGAATATTTTTAATAGTTAAAAAAAAATATTAAAAATAATTAATATGCTAATATAATATATAATGGATATAACTATAAATAAATGTTGTATATACTATACTAAATTTGAAAAAATTAATATATATATATAAAAATTATAAACTGTTGTGTTTTTATCTAACTAATACTAAAATTTAGAAAAAATTAATATTTATTATATTATATATTGCTGTGTTATAGGGAATGATACACGGTAGAGAAGTGGTGGGGATAATGAAATTAAGAAAAAATAGAAATTATTATTACAAGTAAAATCATATAAATAATGTGAAATTTTATTAGAAAAAGGGTTTAGGATGGGCTTCCAATAAGGCAATCCATGATTAAACTTCCCAGGGGTGGTTGTGCCATGTGCTAGGGGGGGAGACATACTAAAAAACCCAGTGAGTTTGAGTCTTGACTCTTGAAGGTGACAACTTGACAAAAAAGGAGAGATACAAATAAAAGAAAAAAAAAGGCACAATAGACAATCAACAAAAAAAATTCATCTTTAATGGTGAGGAGAAATGATTATTATCATCCCTCTTCAAGTTCAATTTCCACAAATGACATTATAAACCTTTAATCTAAAAATATATATATTAGTTCTATAAAATATTCAATACTTTTATAAAAAATATTTTTTTATTACATAATCATTTACTTAAAAATAACTCTTTCGCATTATACATACGTCACTCAATTTATTTCGATTCACATATTACAGGCATGTTATTGAAATTAAATTATATTATCAACTTTATCACTATCCTCCATATTATTCAACTTGGTACAATACATTTTCTCATAAAGGAAATGAAGTTTAAGGTAAAAAATATCATAAGATATCAAGCCTATGTCTTAAATTGAAAATATAATAAGATTTATAGTTTTTGACTAAGATTATTGGTGAGGCGTGAAAGGAACTGTAAAATACATATTAAAGCGTTCAAAGAAAAAGGAATACTCCATTTCATCTACTTTACAGGTTGGTTCCTCTTTATAACATTATTAAAGGCTTCCTCATACTTTGTGTCATGACCAGTGTAACAAAAATATTCTCAAACTCTTCCATTTTTTGCTTAAGTATTTTTTAAGCACATAACGATGGCCACAAAGGATGTACAGGAATAAAAGGATTGTGTTTAAGAAGGAAAGCTCACCCATAATGTCTAGGATCGTAAAGTAAGACGCTATCCATTGCAGAAGATGCTTGGCTAAGTTGATTTGTATGTATCCCTTAATACTATTGTTAAGATGGACATCTATAAAACAGCCATTTTTTTTCCAAATTATCCAGGTCCATTATATGTCTAATTGTAGCCATAGTTTTTAGTTGCATGTTTTTGTCAAGTTTTGCTTGCCAACAATCCTTTTAGATTGAAGCGTTGATAACAACATAGTGGTATTCATTCTGCATGCTGCAAACATTTCTTAAGAACTCTGGTAAGCTCACATAACTAACAAGGAATGCACGTGCTTGATGAGCAATGCACCATTCTTATAGACCACAACGAGAGGCAATGTAACAAGGGAGATATTACTTTTTTATTTTGTAGAATGTGTTGACATTTTCAATTTCTTTTTTTAAATGTGTTGAACACTTAATTCAAACTATGATGTGGACTCTGAATCGTCTTGGATAACCCAAGAAACTTTGGCAATTTAATCGAAGAATCATATACTGTATTTATATGTTTATCGGACTTCTTTATTTTTAGTTTGGAGCCAAATGGTAATCCTAGAGTAGGATAGGTCAAGGCACTCTCCAGAGCCTCATAGTTCTGCACATGTTACCTCTGCCGTTCCACGTAGGTTTTCTCAGCCCAACACTCTAGCATTTCTTTTATCGTTTACCTATAGTTGAAAACCGTTATGACCATATTCCGTCTGCTCGGCATGCCCATCAACATTTCTTCTATCATTTCTGTATAGTTCAAAACCCTCGTGACCATATTCCATCTGCATGCCTATTAGCTTTCCTCTCTACATAGTGGTACCTCTCACTGGAGTTATGTGGGGAGGAAAACTTTGGGTATCTGACACCAAACAGTGTCAGATACCCAAAGTAGGGACTCCATCATCAAAGCTTACTTACTGGTACGTCCTATATGTATCTCCTAGTTTGAGCAAGTGTAGACAATAGCATTATGATGCAATAAAGTCATGGGAGCTTCAATGGAGGCCTGCTATATGTGAAAACACAGATGCTCCAACAGTTACCGTATTCAACCAGTGACGATGATAATAATGTCGATCGGGAATGGTGTTGGTGCCGAGTTCGTATCCAAATACTATCTTGAAATGGGACCTAGACAAGGATATTATGTCCTCTATTTGCGCGCATATGCAGACGATGAATGATGCATTCCTCAAAACATGTGGTCACGACTTCTGGTACATGTGCATAATGATAGATCTCTTAAAAAAATCCCAGATAGCCGTGTTGAAGAAGCGTGGGGTGTTTTGTTAAGGTGAAATATATGATTGTCTGTGGTTAAATAAACTATTTGATGTTATTCCATTTACTCATGTTATGCTTTCAACACCCCATTTTGGTGTTATATATGCCATGTAAAATACGTTTTCCTATGTTCATAGGAACATTCTAGAGTTCGCCACCCTTATCGAAACATGTAGAGTAACTAATCCACAACCAACTCTTAGTCGTGCTTTTTCAAGTTCAATCTGCTACTTGAATGATAATGTGTCCTCCTATGAGATAGATATCACATGCGTGATTGTAAAGAATGTAGGAGATGAAATCACTCACACATGAAGTATCACGCAAGGAATCAAATCCAAAATCATGTGTGGTGGGCTTAATAGTGTTGTGTGGGACCTTTGGCCTACTTACCTTTATAGAATTGTAAATCTGTGCATTCTAAGCAGTTGAGTCATCAATGACTATCTTTGTTTTTGATAGTTTTTTATGTTATTTTTTTTTTTAATAGTAATATTGGAATATATTTATCTATTCACCTTTTTTTTATGTTCATTTTGTGAGTATTATTAAAAGATATTTGTCTATTCAGTTTGTATATTATAAGGGTTATAAGGGGATGATATAAGTGATTGAGATTGAAGCTTTTAGTTTTGGAGCTTTGTCCATCCAGATTTCATAAATCAATTTGAGTCACATCCACAACCAAAGCTTTAAGTTTTATCCAAAATAAAAGTTGTAGAAAACGATGTTTGTAGTTTGCATTAGTTTTCTATTATTTTCAAATATACTATTACTAGCACCTCTAGTTACAAAAAAACATCAACCTATAGTTAAATTGAGAAATGTTCCGTACACTATTGAGAATTAGATACACGTTCCAACAATATGTTGTTATCATCAAATCACCATTTGCAAACTCTTTGAGTTCACAAAAGAAATGAATCTTTAGCTAAATCAAAAATTGTTCTCAAAGCTTCTAAACCTTAGAGTATCCACCGCTTGATCCACCACTCAGTAGAAGAAATTCACACATTCACTTTATTAACAATTTTAATTTTGGTTCTCGTTAAACACTTAGAAAATTTAACCACTAGAAGCTTTCTTCTCTTTATTTGACTGGATTCACATACACTCCCTTGAATTACTGGGGAAAATCTTAGACAACAAGTCGATTAAGGTTATGATGTGGAATGTGAATTATCATGTGAAATCCATAAACCCTTAGAAGTTGAATATAATTATCATGAACACTGTATTATGAATATAATATTTCAACTAGGAACATCGATGATTTTAGATGCAAGAAAGGTGGCTATTGGAGAAGGAGAGAAGTGGGACGAATAGCTAGGGTTCACGGTCTTTAGCAGGAGTTGAACTCCATGGAAGGGCGCAAAGGAGGGAGCTCCACTCCCTCCTACAAGCAGGTTGTAGCCAGCCGAGGTAAGAAGCCAATAGAAGAGGTCAGAGGCCTTGCTGAAGAAGGGAAAGAGAGAATGGAAGAAGAGCAAGAGGGCATCAAAGTAAGGGAGAATAAAAGCACAAAATAAAAGGAGGAAGACGACAAGGAACAGGGAGCAAAAACCAAGGCACAGAAGGGACCATGTAAACCCAAAACTGAAGTTACACCTAGAGTAGTTCTGAATGATCCTGCTCTGCAGGCACATAGGGACCACATGCAGACATATTCTATCATTTGTAAATTCATGGGAGTATGTCCTACTGAAAAAGTGTTATAGACATGGATTAAATGCCATTGGAAACCAAAAGGGAGCATTGACCTAGATCTAGGGTCAAAGGGATTCTTTACTGTGGTTTTCACAAATATTGAGGATAAAGACAAAGTGTTTAAAGGAGGGCCCTACTTCTACGTAGCATCAGGCCTCTATTTGAGGTCGTGGAGGATGAACTTTGTCCCGGAGCGGGAGACTTTCACTTCGGTTCCGGTATGGGTAAGACTTTACTCCCTTCCTCTTCATTACTGACAAACAGAATTGTTAATAGCCATAGGAAATAAATTAGGACATTTTTTCAAAGCTTCTGAAGCCACCAGAAGAGGAAAATACACTTCCTTTGCACGAATTTGTGTGGAAATGGATCTCTCCGGAGCTCTTCTGGATGAGGTGATCTTGGAAGTTTTTAATGAAGAATGGGTACAAACAGTAGATTATGAACATATTACTTTCAAATGTCACATATGCCATGAGTGTGGACACCTTTCTAGGGATTTCCCTCTCAGTAAAATAGAGAACAAGAGAAAAGCTTCCATAATGAAAGACACGGAAAGTTTTCATAAAGTGAGCCATAGAGGAGAAGGGGGCAAAAGGGGACTTAGGAAACATCAAGCAGAAGGGCTTCAGGCCAATCTGAATAGGTACCAAGTTCTTGAGGAAGAAGAAGAGGTAACAAAAATAGATCAGGGAATGGAGGAAGGTCTAGAGGAGAAGGGGAAAGAGGAAGACAAAGATCAAACAAAGGATAATAAGAAACATAAAGAGGCTATTGTGAGTGATGTAGAACTAGATATGGACCAGGAAATGACCCAAAGAGAGATGAAATGGAGGACCATGAACTACAGGAGATTCTTGATAGAGAACACCTAGATTTGGAAGGGTTCTTGAAAAAAGGAACCATGGGAGGGTTAGACTCGTTACCTCAAGAAGAGTTCGCTAGAGTACAATAGCTGTACTTATGGAAAACCCATGCTAAAGAGATGGATAGGCAAAGTAACACTACAAGACATGGTAACGAAGGTGTGAAAACTATAAAAAATACACCAGGATTAGCACCTAGATGTCCAGGAAAGAAAAGAGGTAGAAAAAAGCAGAATGCGCTACTGATGGAATGTGGAAAGCTAATGATAGATTCTGGTAAGATGAAAGACCTAACCAATTACTCTTTCATAAATATTTAATGATGAAGTTTACTTCTTGGAATATTAGGGTTCTAGGCAGTAAAAGGAAACAAAGATTACTTAGTAAGAGAATGAAACAAGAAGCTCCAGATATGATTTTTATCTAGGAAACTAAATGTTCCATTCAGAAAATCAAATAAATATATAGCAAATGGCTCAATCGATTTGAGTTTCTAGAAGTCAAAGAAGAGAATATAGCAGGAGGCATCCTAACTCTTTGGAATCCCCTAAATATTGGTATAATAGATGTTGAGGCTTCTAGAAATTATTTATCAGTGGTTATTTAACCTGTGGGGGATAGGGAGACCTATCTGGTCATGAATGTTTATGGCCCTTAGAGAATAGATGACAAACTTGGGTTGCTAGAGTCTCTTATGGATCTCAAAGAGAGATATGTAGAGATACCGTGGATCATGGGTGGGGACTTCAACATGATCAAATCACTATCAAAGAAAAAGGGGGGCACCATAACTCTAAACAAAGACTCCTTAGCTTTTCAAACATTTATGGATACTATGAAGCTAGTTGACATTGATTCAAGTAATGGTCCCTTTACTTGGAACAATAGAAGAGGAGGAGAGTCTCTAGTTACCTTAAAGTTAGACATATTCATCATCTCAGAATACCTTATGCTCAATGATAAGGAAATGGGAGCGAGAATTCTCCCCTTTGGTGGATTAGATCACTAGCTGGTTCAACTGGAGGTCAAGGACATTAGTACCCATAGGAATAGACCTTTTAAATTTGAGAATATATGGCTCAACCATCCAAATTTCACCAGCAACATTTCAAGTTGGTGGTCTGAAGATTTACATATTAAGGGTACAAGTATTTTTATTCTTCACAAAAGACTAAAACATATCAAGCTCAGGCTAAAAGATTGGAACAAGAATGAATTTGGCAATATTTTTGAAGGAAAAAAAGATGTCAAAAATGAATTGCAGGAACTCAACCAAACCCTTATCAAGGATGGCTTTAACAAAGTCAGAAAAGATAAAGCCACCAAATTGCAGCAATATTGGGAGTACTTATGTAAACAGGAAGAAATATTTTGGAGACAAAAATCTAGAGTGCAATGGCTAAAAGAAGGAGAACGAAATACCATATTTTTCCACAAATCCACCTTGGCAAACAGAGCTCATAATAGAATCTCTTCGATCAAGGATAAGGGAAGGAAAATTCTTAGCTCCCACGAAGAAATAGAAGCTTTTTTAGTTTAGCACTTTAGTGGGATTACAGAGGAAACCATTCCAAACAGAGAGCGGTTCATCAAGGACTTAACATGACATATACCAAAACTAGTGTTCAGAGAGGAAAATTTCAATCTCAATAGGCCAGTAACTGAAGAGGAAATTAGTAAGGTCCTCAAGGAAATGCAGAATGGTAAAGTGCTAGGCCCTAATGGTTTCAATGTCAATTTCTTTAAAGCCTGCTAGAGTATTGTTAAACAGGACATTCTAAATGTAGTGGAAGATTCCAGGAGGAATAGAACTATTCTGAAGACACTCAACACCTTCTCATCTCTCTAATCCCTAAATAGGACAATGGCCTAACGCCAGATAAGTTTAGACCCCTAGCATTGTGCAATGTGGTTTACAAGATAATATACAAGGTTGTTGCCAATAGACTCAAAACTCTTCTTCCCACTATTGTGTCTGGGGAACAATCTGGTTATGTGGAAGGTAGAAAAATTCTCAATAACATCATGCAAGCATAGGAGGTGGTGCACTCACTGACTAGCAACAGGAAGGCTAGAATGATCATGCAACTGGACCTAGCCAAATCTTATGATAAGTTTAACTGGACCTATATTAGGAGGGTTCTTATTGCTTTTGGGTTTGATCATAACTGGGTTAGATGGGTCATGGCTCTGGTAACTTCTTCCAGCTTTTCAATTTTGGTAAATGGTTCTCCCTCCAAGAATTTTATTCATTCAATAGGTCTCAAGCAGGGTGATCCACTCTCTCCCTTTCTCTTTATACTCATGATGGAAGGACTTGGTCAGTATATTAAGCAGGCAAAATAAGAAGGCAAAATCAAGGGTCTCCAAATTTCTGAGAATGGACAGTCCTTGACTCATCAACAATTTGTGGATGATACCATGCTGCACGGAATCCCTACGGTCAAATAAGATCTTGTATACAAACAACTTCTAAGTGACTTTTCCATGGCTACAGGTATGGAGGTTATTCTTTCCAAATCTAAGATTTTTTTCTTTAATACCAATATTGCTATTCAAAGGAATATGTCCAAAATTTTTGGCTTTCAAAGGGATTCCCTACCTTCAAAATATTTGGGAGTTCCTCTAACTAGTAAACCTCTGCATAAGACCATTTGGGAGCCAGTGATTAATAAGATGCAGGATAAAATCAGGAATCAAACCATCAGATCTTTAAAATTGGTTGGTAGGTTGGTGCTTACAAAGGCTATTCTTCAATCTATCCCAATTTTCATGCTATCAGCACTCCCAACACCTAAAGGAGTCTTACAACAATTCAGAAACATTCAAAGAGACTTCCTCTGGGGTAAGGGGGAGAAAAAAAAGGAAATAGGCCTTGGTAGCTTGGGAAAAGATTTGCAAACCTAAAAATCATGGAGGTCTTGGTTTGGATGATCCAAAGGTTCTAAGCAAGGTTTTAGGGGCTAGATTATGGTGGCGTTGGGTTAAAGAACCAAAGGCTCAGTGGGATAGTATCTGGAAAGAAAAATATGTCAGTAATTAGCAAATTAACAATCATATAAAGATGTCTGGAAGTATAAAGGGCTTATACATCTAGAATAAGGCCTGGGAGAATAGAAGCTTAGTACAAAAGAACAGCTTCTGCGAAATCAGAGAGGGAGATCTCGCACTATTTTGGGAAGATAAATGGCAACAAGAACAGACACTATTAAAAGGGGATTTTGTGGATCTCAAGATAGAGACATACATCATAGGGTTATCTAAG
This sequence comes from Pinus taeda, assembly GCA_000404065.3. Taxonomy (NCBI): domain Eukaryota; kingdom Viridiplantae; phylum Streptophyta; class Pinopsida; order Pinales; family Pinaceae; genus Pinus; species Pinus taeda. The sequence goes on from APFE030597355.1 coordinate 100,302, forward strand.
GTCAAAGATTTTAGGGACCAAACCAATAATTCAGGCAAATGGAGAAACTAGAGGAACATTGTTGACAGGGAAGAAAACCCCTTGAAAGCTAAAGTAGAGGCTCTTATGAAGTTGTTGGAACAATGGAAGATTCTAGTAACAGAGCGGCATAACTAGTTAAGATGGGGCAACAACAATGAGGGACCCTTTAACCTTAAGGAGGCAAAATACATACTCCTTGAGCTAGATTCTCTTGCTCTGGATAGAATTTGGAAGAATATATGGAGGCATCAAGGCTGGATGGAGATTAAACTCTTCATGTGGCTGGTTTATCATAGGAAAATTTTTACTTGGGGTAACATTCGGAAAACAGGTGTTCTGGGCCCTTCCAGATGCCAGCTCTGTAAGGCCCGAGAGGAAATTGTGGAACACCTCCTCAACAATTACATCTTCACCTCTAGATTGTGGGATTCTTTCGCCACCATATTCGAAAAAATCGACAGGGATAGAAGGAGTATCATCAACACCCTAACCAACTTGAGGCGAAATTTTTCTAGTTATGAAATTCTTTGCTCAACTTGGGCTCTTACGCCCAGCTTCATTATTTGGAATGTCTAGAAAGAAAGGAACGATAGAATCTTCAAAAATGAAAAGAGACCCTTCCAATGTCTTTTTGAGCAGACCTTGATACAACTTAAGGAGATGGTTAGTACCACTCTGTGAAATCCCCCTAAGAATCCACCTTCAAGTGCTGATATGAGGATACTAAGATGGTTAGGTATGCAGGGGCTTATTCCGCAGGGCATGGACAGAAAGGTTAGGATTATGGACACTGAGCAGGACTACTGGCATCCTCCCCCCTAGGGATTTCTGAAATATAACATTGATGGGGCCTCAAAAGGCATCCCGGGCACTGCTGGTTTTGGTGGGGTGCTAAGGGATGAAATTAGAAACATCCTCTCCATCTTCCATTGCCATTTAGGCAGAGCCACTAACAGCATGGCAGAATTAATGGCTATGGAGTAAAGCCTAGAACTCCTAGTGTAGGATAATCGGCAAAATGTGATTATCGAAGTTGACTCTGAGTTAATCATTAACTCGGTCAAAAGAATTAGTTGGGGCATGGAGCCAAAGAAGGTTTCAAAACATTGGAGGTTGATCTAGGTCTTTCACAAATCCAGCTCCACCTCAAGAGCCTATGCACGGTAAGTTTTAGCCATGTGCAAAGGAAGGCCAACAAGTTGGTAGATTTACTGGCTAATCAAGGAGTGAACTGTACCACTAACAGGGTCATGATGGGTTGGCAAGGGTTGCCTCAGAACGGTCTTAAGGAACAGTGTTGCTGCCAAGCGGAGGAGGATATGATGGTGTATCATAATAGAGCCATGGAGGTTGTGTCTAGATAATTTGGTTTCATTCTGAGTTGCTATTTTTTCTTCTTTTTGTTCCTTCTTGGGTTGCTCGGCAGATTCTGCTGCTCAGATAGTTGGCCAAAGGGATGGGGTTTTACTTCACATGGGTTCACAAATGGGTGTAGAGGGGATGGCATGAGAAGACGGAACTCACACTTTTGTGGCGGATGGAATACATTTGATTCTCTTCACAGGGACGCAATTCCACCCACGAAGTGATTTTTGGTTTATCGAGAGCCTCTCAAGTTGGAAGCGATTTTTAAGATTTGGGAGCGATCCCACTCAGCACGCTACACGTGGCCGAGGTGTGGGTACGAATACCATCCTCATAGCACAGTAAATAGTAGTGCTTTAGACCTGTGCAATATGATCCTCGACCGTCAAATAAATCACGGTGGATCTATGGCTAAGAATCATCGAGCATGTAAGTGGGTCCATAAAGTTAAGTGGCGAGCTTTTAGGCACTGCGATATCTTCCTCAGTTGTCAGATCAAGCTTGGAGGATCTACAATCAAGAATCATCGTGCTTGTCAGTCCATAATGTTAATTGGCAGGCGTCTTGGCATTGCGATGTCTTCCTCTGCGATTGGTTTGGGCAAGAAGTTTTGACGGTGAAGATTAAAGGCTTCAACGCTGATTTCCGTTTCGAGAATGTTAGGTATTTCATTGGTAAGAGTGTTAGTCCTCCATTCAGATTTTGGTGGATCTAATGCTTGGCCTTGGTATTGTCTGGCATTTGAAAGTTTTGTTGTTTTGAGGGTAGGGATTAGAGTTTTTTCCTTAACTTGATGCCCTTGGTTTTTAGAGAGTAGTTTTAGCTTGGTCCATGGTTCCATGTGGATGGTTGTATTCTATATAAATTATTTTTTGATTTAATGATAACGAAGGTATGACTCTTGCTTTAGCAAAAAAGAGAATATAGTATTTCAAGTACATAGTTCTCTTTTAGATAATTCATATGCATCTCCCTTTAATACCCAGACTACATATACACATCATTGAAAAATCATTGTATATCTGTCATTCCATTATTACTTATACTCATGACTTGTCTCAGAGGTTTCCAACCTAAAACTTGTGCAACTATTAAAGGCACCAAACTATCATACTCATAGCTTCAGTGACCACTCATAAAAATCAATCGTTAGCAATTTGTGATTATTTTCTAAGGCTTGGTAAGGTAAATTTATTTCTCCTCTAATTATTTATTAGTCTACTAATGTTGCCTGTATGAGGTTACTATTAAAAATAATCAAATGAATATTGTAGAAAATGAATTAAAAACTTAGTTTTAAAGTGTTCCTCACTTTCAATGTCTTGTTACTTTGTTATACTTTCAATAATTCACTTCAACCTTTGCTATTTGAATTATTCAAAATATTTGAATAGATGAAAAAAGTAAATACTTTTCTATTAAGATATAATGCCACCAAGTTATATTGGTGAACCATAATATTACAGGTCTATAGTAATTCATTTTTCACTGGATAATAAAACTAATACTAGTTAAATATGTTATAAATAATCCTCTAAAAGTCAAGAAACTTAATTCACCTAATTGATATAATAACTCCACTAAAATCACAAAACTTTTAGACCCTAAATTAATATTCTAAAAATAATCATCCACTCAACTTTTGATTATTATTTTTCATACTAATACTAGTTTAATATGTCATAATTAACCCTACAAAAATAAATAAAATTAATTTATCTAATTAACTTAATATATCCATTAAAACTGATAAAAAAATTTATAACCTAAATTAATATTTTAAAAATAATCGTAGAATCAACTTCTCACAATTATTCCTCATATGAAATCCATTTGATTTAATACATCCAATTAAGTCACCAAAAAAATATACCCTAAATTAATATTTCATAAATAATCATACAGTCAACTTATCCCTGTTATTTCTCATATAAAACCTCATTGTTGGTTTAAAGAGTTTGAAAATCCTTTATACCGAGTGTGTAGAAATTAAGGCAATGAAATGCAATTCTAAACGTCAATGTTAAGGTCAGTAATCAAAGTCTAATGCAGTCACCCAAATCTTTTAACATATGGCGTAAATAGTCCATTATTTACTTTCTTAAAAGGTCTCTTAAAATTTAAAATTAGAATTTTCACCTTGTGACTTTAATGAGATCGTATAAATATTTGAAACATTATAGTACTTTATTTACTTTCTAAAAAAGGTATCTTAAAATTTAGAATTGGATTTTTCACCAAGTGATTTTTATGAGATCATATAAATATTTGAAACAAATAATTGTTGCTATCTTGAACTTATCCCTAGAGCACCCAACTACAAGTCCTATATCGACAGCTTCACCAATCATATTGGTTGTTTCATTCACATTAAAAATATCAATGTTACAGTACTAGCAGATTGGTTCACTTTTGAACCTGTTTTCCTTGAATACTAATTTGTTTCCATGTGTCACGTGTATGTTTTACAATTATGTTGCCTTACCTCTTGGACAATCAACGATCCTGGAAATATAATGGAACGCCAACCTTCCACCTTTCAATCCCTTTCGTTTCTATAGACGAGTCACTTCTCTTTAATCTCCACTGCATCCAAGTCGTAGCATAGTACCATATTTACAGCACGCCCATTAAAGTAATTTAATCTCCACTGCGTCTAAACGGCAAGAGTTAACTAGCCTGTTATAGTGCATTAACCAGTCTGCCATAGTGCATTACAGTTAATTGTATGTCCTTTAACTTTATAACACACCCACGAGATAAACGAAAAATAATGAGATGTGTTATAAAGTTAAAGGTCATGCAGCTAACCAGTCATTTAATGCCCTATCGCAAATTGGTTAGCTTTGCGGCATCCAAACCATAGTATATTTACAACACAAACCATAGTATATTTACAGCACGTCCATTAAAATACTTTAATCTCCACTGCATCCAAATCGTAGCATATTTACAGAACAACCATTAAAGTACTTTAACAGATCCAGTATACTCTATCATTGTTCAATGCCCTTGATACTTGGTATCAGCCCCTAAAGCTTGCGCCTTCGTCCATTAATGAAATAGTTGAAACACAAACATACTAGGGCAGTGAACTCTGTATCGTTAATGAATCTTCGGTTTAACAGTGATCTTCTTTAGAGTGGCGTTTTCCTGTGATTTAAAATTCAAAAAACAAAAGATTAAAAATTCGTAAGAACAAAAAATAACACTAAATTTAAATTTTGTATGGGATTCTGACAAAGAAAATCCAGCATTTAAAACTAATGAATTTCGATAAAAGTCACCCAAAAACTACCCCCTTCGTTAAAGGGTCTCTTTCCCTCCTTTTCTCCAGTGCTGGATTAGATACCATTCAGCGAATCTCGTGAGCGTTTCTCACAATTATTTCACGATTCCCTCCCAAAAGTCGACTGTCGGTGATAGAGGTAGACAGACGTACACAATGTTGACGACATGGCCGCATAAATTGATGATCATCAAAAAAATTGTTAGACACGGTTCTGTACAAGTCACAATCGGGGAAATCGTCATATCTCTCTCAGCACGACTGAAATGACTAAATTCATCGTTAGATATGCTATAAATGAGGGAAGATAATTGCTAACCGGATTAATAATTTTTTTTGGCGAATTAAATTTCACCTGAACAATTTGGCTTTTTAGAACATTGACAAATCCACGATCCAATTGCTATCACAAGAGTCTGTCCATTCTATTAAGTCTATTCAGATTGAAGCATGTCCATTGAAGATCGATTTAATCAAAATATATGTAATATCTCTCGCGTAATCTACCGTAAAAACTAGAGTAAAATTAATGTATTACATAATATTTATGAATAGATATTCATTTTAAAACTAATTTTAATATTCATGACACCGAAATGATTATTCGATTTTTGAAAAAGGTTAGGTGGAGGATTATTGATGCAGCAGCATTAGAGATTTCAAGTTTTAGATTTTAGTTGCGAAAAAATTATGGAAATTTATTTTGAAAAAAAAGGGAGGTTCTAGGGATAGATCCTAGATGGAGTGATTTATAGAATAAATCTAAAAGCTAGAAAAATATAATTTATGGAATAACTTATGTCGTAATTTCAAAATTTAAAAAGTTAGTGATTTATAGTGTGATTTTAGAACTTTGGAAAATCTAATTTATAAGTAATTTATAGAATGGTTTTATTTCTATTTAGAATGGCGACATGCATATAGAATCATGCTAAGAGAGAGGAATGAGTGTTTTCAATAATATTGGGGGAACTCCTATAATGACTTCATTTCTTATCTAGCCACTGTTGGCTATAGTAGCGTGCCAGCAATTGTCAATTCGACATGGAATATTGTGTCACGAATCTCGATGGATTGAGGGATTCCAACAATTAAATGATAACATTTTATGTCCATCAATTTCTTAAGAGAATTTGCATGTACATGAAATCAAAATCTATTATATTTTTTTGAAATTATTTTTTAGAAAATAAATTGCATAGGCAAGAGATTAATATATATTATGCTATATTTTTTTAGAAAACAAGTAAATATTTGTATGGAAGAAAATAACTATGATGTAAAGAAGTATATGTTTGGATGTGGGTATTTAGAAGTTCGATTTCTTGAAAATATTGCATAAATTATTGAAAAATGAAGATAATTTAATGAGACTAATCTTGGAAATGATTTACATGAGTTATTCAAAAATAAAGACAATAAAGACAATCTAACAAGAATAATTTTGAAAAAGGTTAACATGAGCTCTTGAAAAATGATGATAAGTCGAGGACGGTAATTCAATAGCGGATTGTATAGGTTCTTGAAGGGAACTTCATGGGTTGTAAACAAGGAAAAGTTGAATAGAATAATTTCTTGAAAATAAAACATGAATTTGTATGACCCATGTTGTTTCTTTAAAATATTACAAGAAATTTGTATTTTTTTATGAATGGATAGAATAACTATTGGTATTAGATTTCTTGAGAAAGAAATATGTGTTCTTTTATGCATAGAAAGAAGAAATATTATGATTTCTTTTTAAAAAGGATATTTGTAGAAGTGCAGGAAAATAGCCAGGATGTTAGTTCTCTTAAAAAGACTAGTTGTTTATACAGATATAGAGATAATTAATGTGTTAGTGATCTTAGAAAATCATGTGTTACTTTGAGCTAAGTTATTTATTTATATGGATTTTGCATGAACAAAATATGTTATTATGATGGACTTTTTGGAAGGAAATATGTCATATATGAGCTGAGATATATATGGAGATTGCACAATTTTAAATGACATATATGAGCTGAGATATATATATGGTGTGGTGAGCAGAATTTTAATGATTTTTTTTCTACATAGCAAAATCATTTTTTAAAAAAAAGCAGCGGAAGTTTTTTTTTAAGAGTATTTTTCTCATCAGAAGTATATCAGCAGCAGTAACAAAATGCATTCAATCATCTCTATGATAGGAATAGTTCTCACTGGCAAGGAGAACTATCCTGACTGGTCCCGGATGGTACAGCACACCCTCATTTTCAATGATGCCTCTACATGCAAGCTACCATGGGACAAAATTGAGCAGAGAAGAAACCAACAGAAAGGTAAAAATGATGATACAGACAAAGGTGAAGCACCTGAATCCGCTCACTATATTGAGGCACAATGTAACATTGGAGTAAATGAAGATTTGTTTAACACTTCACTTGCTTCCTGGAAAAATGACTGGCTGCTTGATTCAGGAGCAACCTGTCATATGACTCATAGAAAAGACTTTTTTGAAGATTTCACTGACAATGTTGATGGAGTAGTTTACTTTGCAGATCAGTCAAAAATCAAGCCATCAGGGTTTGGCACAATCAGGCTTAAACTGCCTGGTCTCCCAGACTTTCTTCTTGATCATGTTTTATATCTCCCACAGCTCAAGAGAAACTTGTTGTCCTTGGTCCACATCCGCCAGCAAGGTCACTCAATTCATATGTTTGATGGCAAGCTTGAGGTG
>APFE030597355.1:107694-130194 GCA_000404065.3 Pinus taeda
AATGCATTTTGTTACTGCTGCTGATATACTTCTGATGAGAAAAATACTCTTAAAAAAAAACTTCCGCTGCTTTTTTTTAAAAAATGATTTTGCTATGTAGAAAAAAAATCATTAAAATTCTGCTCACCACACCATATATATATCTCAGCTCATATATGTCATTTAAAATTGTGCAATCTCCATATATATCTCAGCTCATATATGTGTGTGTGTGTGTGTGCAGAGGAGAATATAATTATTGTATTAGACTTTTTCAAAAGAAATTTGTAATTGCATGCAATAAATATGTTAGATTTACTTGGAATATAGTTGTATTTTCATGTAAAATAGGTATTAAAAATAACTCTCTTGGAAAGAATATGTAGTTGCATGCACATGAATAGTAAATTTTATGCTAGCCTTCCCTTGGAAGGATTATGCAGTTGCATACCACATTATGTTAGTTTTTTTTGGAAATATTATGCATTTACATGTACGAATATGTTATGTTTATCTTGAGAAAGGATTATGTATATGCATGTGATTGTGAAAAGTTTGTCTATTCACATGAACAAAACCATGGCTAGTGTGCTAGATTCCTTTAAAATAATAAAGATAGTTGTAGTGGTTTTCTGTTTGGAAAGGAAAAGACTTTTGCGCGAGGAGAATATTAGTCAATGTGGTATTTATTTATAGACATGCTATAATAGTTATATGCTTATGATTAATTCATGTGTAGTGATTTTTAAAGGAAGCATGTCATAATGTTTTGTTTACATTTCTTGAATGCACATGAATACATGATGAAACATCACTTGTATATATTTATTATTAGTTTGTTTAATATTTGATATAATCATGATATCAAAGGTTTTTGACATTAGCAGTTACAAGAAAATACTATGACATATGTAAAGATTCATTATATTTACCATCACGGTAGACAATAAGTTAGTGGCTTATGAATATTGAAGGAATGTCGTCTATAGGATAATCCACTGATGAGAAGAACCATGCCCCAAAGACACAATGCTCAAGGTTTTGTGTGTAAATAATGTCACGATGATTGTAATAACTTATAACTAGTTATGCTCTTTTTGATATGAGATTATTTGTAATATTTTAGGACAATGGTCAAGTGATGGACTACCATATAACCATTGAGTAACAAGTGAACACTGTCATGAATGTTTAATAATAAAATTAATTTTTTGTTGGTTTTCACCCTACAAGGTTTCCAGGGTATATTAGTGTCTAAATATGTGATTGATTTTTGTGTCATTTTTATGAGGTTGTTTCCTTGCATGATGTGACATTTATAATATCAAGAATGTGATCAAATAATTGAGCTAAAATAATCATGGAATTGGTGCAATGTTACATCAAGAAGTTTATGTTAATAGGCTACAACAATGACAGTTAATGGTTATGTAGCTTATTGTTCCTTTACTTAATATTACTCTGTAATGATGATGTCTTATATAGTGTTCATTGAAGGACTGTTCAAAGTAATTCAAAAAGTTAAACATTGGAAAATGTTGTAAAACATTTCTAAGTCCAAGCATTTTCATGTGAGGTTACTAGGCAATGTAATAGCATATGATTTTGTATACTGGGAATTTCATATATTGATATTTTATAAAATGAAAATTGGGGTTCAATTAGTTAATTGGATCATGGCGTGCATCTCATCGACTAATTATGTGATCACCATCAATGACCATCCTACAAATTTCCTCAAGGTTTCCAGAGGCCTTAGACTAGCTTGGCATTGTCCACCCTATTGTTTTTTAACGTGATTGGTTGGCTTAGTAGAAGTTTCACAGAAGCATGATCTCAGGGGACCATTTCAGGTTTCACACTAACTAGACAAGTCACAATTTCACACTTGATGATGTTTTCTAGTAGTGAAGACGTCATTAGAGAATGCAAAGCTCCACATATCATTCTTCTATATTTCGGGAAGGTTTTAGGTTTTCACCTGAGCAAAGGTAAAATCTACATTGATCTTGGGGAAAAAAGAGGAAGGACCTATACAAGATATTTATAATATCTTTGGTGTTTAGATACTCTCTTTAGAGGGAGGTTTTAAATACCTTTGTTTCTTTATTAAACCATTCTAATATGGGAACACAGATTGATACTCGATAATTTTGAATTTTTTCAAGAATCTAAACTCTTGGTCTCATCAATATTTAGCTATTGGGCGATGTCTGGTATTGATTAGATTAGTATTAGAAGGGATTTTATTTACTGGATGCAGATTTGCAAAATTATTAAGGGTGGTGTGAAAAAACTCAATTTTATCATTGTTAATTTTATGTGGGATGGTTTTTCTTTAGCTGATAAAATACATGTTATTCGTCTAGAATTTCTAGCCAAATAGGTAGATGAAGGTGATTGCAACTTAAAAGGTTTAGGAATATTTAATTTGGCATTGCTGCTATAGAATTTTTGGAGAGATATTAGTGGACAGTGTATTTGGTATAGTATCATTGAAGGAAAGTATCTCAAAAATAAATATCTCATAAGTTGGATCTTAGAGGGAGATTCATATTAAAAATTATACATCACTATCCTATAGAATCATGTTGAAATCTAAATCATGGCTCCTTGGGAAGTTGAGCTAGGAGGTTGGTTCTAGGTCAACTACATAAGTCGGTTTGGATGTTATTAAACGTTTTGTAGTTTTTGAGTATTTTTCTTTCCCTTTGTTGTCTCTTTTCCACTACAAACATGTGTTTGTCTTAGACGACATATTCATATATCAAGACACATTCTTGTCTTCAATTTTTTGGAAAGGGGCATGGGATCTTGGAATAATGGGTCATTTATCTATTGAATGTGAAGAATATATTTTTCACTTGAAAATGGAATGTGTTATTTTATCGGTGGAGGATAGGATAACATGGAATGGTATATTGAACAAAGGTTAAATTTTGGGCAAGGAAGCAAACTCAATTATCACTCAAGAACGGATCATAGATTTAGATGGTTCCAAAAGTCATGGAAATGGAACATCATACAAAGCTCAAGTGTTTTATGTGGCTTGTGATTCATAACAAGATACTTACAAAGGGTAATTAAAATTTATGAGGCTTCTATGGTCTTGTTCAGTGTGGACTCAGTCTTCTAAGCTCCACGGATATGAATCACCTATTCTTAGGGTGTCCATTTGTTCTTCATATTTTGGTAGGGTTTGTAATATCCTTAATCTAAAAGAGTCATGGGACAAAACCTTCAGTGGAGATTACATTTCTCAATGGTTCACAAATTATAAGATGTAAAAGGAACTTACTTTCTACATCATTTTGGGTATCTGGAGAGTAAGGAACACACAAATTTCTAAAGATAAGAACCTAGAGGTTATGGGTAATTTAAATTTTCACTTATTTCTTAGAAATTGGTACAACAACGGAAAATTTCACAAAAGGAAGTTGGATTCGAAAGGATTTGGGGACAAACTTCCCACTAGGTTTCTATGATGGGGCATCATCATTTGGGCAATGTGAAAGTGGGTTGTGCATTTTCATAAGGCCTTAGTGATTTCTATTGTTTTAAATGGTGTATTTGTATAGGCACAACCACATAACTGAAACTTCTTGCTATATAGGGTGTCCTATATTATGCCTGGAGCTTGGCCATTGAAGCGATCAAAATATTTAGAGAGTCCAAAGTGATTGTGAAGTTGGCAAATTTTAGGAACGATATAGAGGCTCCTACACTCACAAACTCGATATATAGGATTAGAACATTTATAAGGGACTTTAAAAACATCTCGTTCTCCCACATTTATAGAGAATGAAACCATGTCATTGACACTTTTTCGAAAGAAGGATGTTGTACATAATCAGGACATATCTATTTCTCGGTCCTTCATAATAACAACTTCTTGCAGACAAGTTTCTTCAACATTTTAGGGGATGCACTTCCATATGTTACTATCAAGATCATCAGATGATCATATAGTTACTTTTTTTGTGCTTTTGGCCTTATTTGAGACATTTAGTTGTACATGCTTTTTTTGTATGATGAAGGGAAAGAATGATTTAAGAAGAAAGAGAGCAGACAAAGCACATAGATAGAAAATAGTTTTTAATAATTAAGTGATAGGGACACCAATAGATATTAACATTTTCAAAGAGAATAGGGTTGACTGGCTGAAAGATATATGCATTTGTAATTTAATTTTACTTTAGTGAAAGTAGTATATTCTTTTCTCCCAAAAAAATGTTGTAAATGAGGGAAAATAATGTTTGTTACAAACACACACATATATGAGAAATATGTTTCTTTCACATTTCATATATGTGGAAAATGATTTTTATTATCTATATTTATGTGTGAGATAAATAGTTAAAAATATGTGTTTTATTTTAAGACAGAGTTTTTATCACAAGCTAATTTCATATCTTATTTATTTATTAAATTAAACTTATTAAAAATATGTATATTATAAATTAATCGTCAAAATTAATCCCTTTATATAATATAATATGAGTTAATAAATTTAACTTCTTCCCCTTCAAAATTTCCCACACCATTATAAATTACCACAAACTTATTATAGATAAAAAAAAATTATCATTACCCACAACAGGCTATTCCAAAAAACTAGAAATTGTTTAACAATATCATGTATGTATATTTTGGATAGATCTTGAATGGAAGATAAGGAGATAGATAACACTCGGAGCTACAAAGCAATAACTTTCTGTAATTTTGATAAGAGGTGAGTATAGGTTTTGTGTTAAAGTATTAAATGAGTACATTTCTTTAGGTTATTCATAATTCATATTGTGCATATTGTCTTCATTGTTTAAAATAATGTTATTTATTTTAAGTGTTTAGATTTGAAAAAAAAATCGAGTGATAATTTATTACAATACATCCATGTATTTTAACAACAATGGAGAGGGGTATATTTTTTTTAAACATTAATATAAGGTTACTTGTAGGTTTGTTGATGCATTTTATCCATCAAGAGTTTTTCAATGACTATAATGTTGCTCAATTTTGACTTACCAGCGCAAAGTTAGGCCTCACGAAGTTCTTTAAGTATTTTTTCTCTCCCAAGTCATCATGCATACAATCACCACATGTGGCATAATACAATGATATTTGAGTTCATTATTCACATAAATGTCCCATTGTTTCACACTTTTTGATGAAAAATAACTCTTTCTAGTTTAAAACACCAAATGATTTTTATATTGCAACATCTTTATCACTACTTCGAAATGTTTAAGTTTTAGAATGTATTCGATGAAATATTTTTGTTTTGTGACTCCAAAAATATTCTTTTCTATGAAAAAAATTATTATGCTTAGAAAGGCCCTCATATCATAAGAAGTATTTTCTTCCCACAATAAAGGTTTTCTTAACTTTCATTGCATTATATGAAAGCTTCTCTACTTGTGATACATCACATTTTCTTATCATTCCTCAAAATGTATCAAACCATGAAAAATTATCACTTCACTTTAAAAGGCTTCCTCATTTCCTTTTCCTTCCTCATCTTTCCTTAAGATTGTTCCTTCTTCCTTAGATATCCATCTTCATTCCCATCACAATTGCATAAAATTTTACCATGCCATGTATCACACGGAAATACATTTCAGGGTGACGTGCCTTACCCGAATAAAATATTAGAAAGTAAAGTGTCTTTTTGTGATATGTTACATTGCATGAAGCTTTCCTTTACCAAAAGCTCAACCATTCAAAGTTGCAAGAGGTATTTTAGACTTGTAACATATAATGCTAAAAAGATTGATAGTGTGATATGTCATGGCCTCAATTTTTTTTTTTCGAATTGTGATAAATGGTTATAACCTTGGTATTATAATGAACTCTGTCATATCAAGTAATCTTTGTATTCTTGTGATGCATTCTATAATGCGTGAAAATAAAAATTCATGCCATACACTCAAAACTACCATTTTTTTCATTACAAACTTTTTAGATCTTTGTTAAATATTTCCTTAGGTTAGAAAATTCACTTGATGTCCTCGTTTGCCTTCATCAAGGTAGCAAATAGGTGAAATTCCTTTGAAATCCAACCTTTTCAATGTTGGGTTTAAAAATTCAAGATCAAACTAATCCTTTTACACAAATAACAGTAGCTTTAACCAATATTTAAGGCCTATAAAGTTAGATATGGAGGTACATAGCATACCTCCATAGGTTATCCTAAACGATCAATTTTTTAAATAACTAAGAAACACTTCATTATAAACTAGCATTATCTATGTTATCCAATTCAACCTTCCAATGAAATAGGTTAAGGATGTGCAATTTTCATGACTAACATCTTAATTGTTACTTGGATATCCTTTCCATGTTAAACATTCTCATGGTTATACAATTGTTGTCAACCCTTACCTCACATACCTCTTAGTTATTTTACTAGGGAATAGTTATAAATAAGTATATATATAAGGAGTTAAGTTACCCTCTAACTTCACTTATATGAATTGATATACGTGGCTAAATTGGGGGATACTAAGGTATCAACAATATTCATGTATTAAGTATTTACAGGCATGCATAATGAGCATCCCAAGCCTCTAAAACACAGTCCATTAACTCATAAATTCTTGCAAAAAAAATTATAGATAGATAATTCACATAATAATAATGGGGTAACTTATAGTTTACATTAGGTTCTTCATCACAAGTAAATGCTCCATGCCATTGCACCATGAATTCCCTCTATTAATTTGGTAGCTCAGTAACAATTTCCAAATATGTGATGAGGTTCCTCTTTTCCAGAAGAGCAATTTTGACTATTGAAGTGCTCAATTTGGACAAGGGAAAGTGTATTTTTTTAATTAAAACCCACATGTGCATATTTGATCGGGTCAGCCCAAAAGAAAATTAGACACCCTTGGAAGGATATAAATACAAGTGACCTCATCCTCATTTGGACATCACCTTGGATCATTCTTTTATTCTCTTTCTTGGTTTTGGCTCACACATGTTTGAGGCAAGTTTGTAGAGATTGGTTTGCTTAGGTTTGAAATTGGATGGTCTGAAGCTCGCACATTTGTTCTAGGGTTTTGGTTATTAGCAGTAGGCATGAAACAAGGAATTTGCAGTCAGAACCATAATCATGTAATCCTATGCATGTTCTTGAAGGGTTTCATTTGCACACATGTCACTCTCTAGGTGCAGTTGGGAACTAGGGTTTGGTTTCTCAATTGAATGCAGATTTCACTCGTTAACCATAGGGTTCATTAGATGATCGTAAACAATGATAATTTATTACAAGCTCTTGAATTGGGGTCTTGAGTAATAGCATTGTTGGGTTCATTTCATGCATATTGTTTGTTTGATGTTTTTAGATTGTTGTATCAGTGACTATATGAACCATTGTACTCTCTTTTCTTGAATCATTCAATGATACTCTAATAAGAAAAAGAATTTAAAAGGGTTTTCACCATAGTGGGTTTTTCCTTGGTCCATGACCAATCCTGGTGTCTCTTTGTGTGAATAATTTTCCTCTATTGTTCCTTTATGTTTTGGTTCATTTATGATGATATTGTTCTTTTTATATAGTTTCATATGCTGCTAAATAGTGGCGTAAATTTTAACAATGTTATTATGTTATGTAGTGAATTTGATATGGAAATAATGAAATGAAATTATAAAAGAATAGAAAAATATAGCCCTAAAGATAAATTAACATGGTATCATAGTTTGGATGAGGAAAAGTCATTAAATATCACCCCTATGAAGACATCATTGATGGATGTAAGAGAATATGGAGGAGATCTAAAAGAATATTGGGGTTTTAGGGAAACTATAGGAAATTTGGTTATTAAGGTTTGTTGGATATTATGAGGCTATTGTTTTGGAGAAACCCTTTTTTATGTAAAAAAAATTGAGATTGTAATTTATAATCCCTAGCATGACTGATGTGGAGATGTAAAATAAATTGTTATAGATTTGATGAAGCTCTAGATGCGATATTATATATTAGGCATGGTTGTTCATAAAGTTGGTTGAAATGTGGAAGGAAACATTTTCATATGGAAACTGGATAGCGATCACTCTTGAAGGCTTGTTCAAGAGGGAGATGATCACCTCTCATTGCAGATAAGTACTTTTCGATTTATGGTTCTCCCTTATGTATTTAGTTTTGTTTAAATTTATTGATATGATTAATTTTTTATCATTACCTATGCTTCTTGCATGTATGTTTGAGTATTGGGATCCTTCTAACTGCCTGATGAGTTGTTATAATTAGATCCTTCATGAGGATCATGGTTAGTGCAGGAAGAGAAGAACTATCATTGGAAAAGGTAAAGGGGAACTTAATGAAAAGTTGACATTGTGCTACAACTACCTATGCAAAATAAGAATGTGCATAGGTATTTGAACGCTCAAGGTACGCATGGTGATTTATTTAAATGTTATAGCTTCAATCTAGGATCACAAGGTAAGCCCTAAGGTTTGATGGGAATGTCACCTTCACAAATAGTTCATGCATATGGAAGTTTGATTGATGGTACTCATGATGGGATGGTGTACTTGGTAGTGAACAATTATCTTACCTTTTACAAATGACGAACTTCTTGATTCTATGAAACTACATAATATTGATCTTTAATATATTGGTATATTTGATGTTTGGCTAACATCTATCATTTAGGATATCTTGATCACATAAAGAAGGCTAGTGCCATGATTCTAATAATGGTATCTTGATACTATTGCTAATGTTTCTAATAGTGAGGGTAACCTTAATGATCAAAGTATGACAATAAGATTGGTATATATCATCTTATTGATATCCTTGTTTAGGTTTTAGTAATTATATCATATGATAAAATATTGATGACCTAATTCGATGGAATATGCTATATTTTGTTCATGATCTTTAAAGTATGAGGAATCACCTATCTACATCCCTAATCATAAGACTCCAAATCTTGATAAAAGTTTGATGTCACATTTATGATAATTAAGTATTTGATGCTAACATGCTATTAGTATGATATATATATATATGTGTGTGTGTGTGTGTGTGTTTTTGAGAACCCCATATAGATAGATTTTATTATCCAATAATTATGTTAATTCATGACATGTAATTTGATAGATAGGTTGATGTTTTGAATGATGATGAATAAAGTGGCTTCCATTTCATAAAGAGAATGTCTTTATAAGATCCCTTCTGATATTGTGATTTGCATTACATTTATAGGAGATTCTTTTCTATTGATGTATTTTTTTTACATAAATAAAAAAATATCTAATATCGTTGGTGTGTAGCAAGTTCTGGTATGAGAAGAGATAGTTTTCCTTAATCTAAGCCTCAACAACACAAAAGCAAGCTTCAGGGTGTGGTTGTATCCTATCAGCTGCAAGAAATAAATCCTATGGGTACGGTAATGATTGTAGGTCAAAAACCTAAATCCTTATGCATAAAATTAGGAAAGAACTAGTAGTATGAAAATCCTTCAAACACACCGCTGGCATTAGAAATTATGATGTGTAGAGAATTTTTAATCTTTGACTTACGATAGAGAATGTGAACGTGTTGGCTAAACTTGTTTTTTCAGGTCACCATAATATGCATATCAATATCTCATTATGGTTTAACCATTGAAGCTAGTGTATGAAAATATCTTATAGCAATTGTAAGGGTTTGACAAGATTTTGATGATTGGTATATATGAGAAATGTTTGGAGTTTTGACATCATGCTTAATAGTTCATAAATATGTGTTAGAACTATATATGACACTTCATATATTTTTGGCCGGTAGATTGATTAAATTCTTAGAGAGCAAAATTAAGGGTCTTGACTTGATACCTAATAAGTTTCCTTAATCATAGTATTATGTGGGCATACTAAAATTTAGTGACTAATATTGATATTTAGTTATGGTTTTGTATTGGCCTAATTGTCCTTGATGAATAAATAGTTCTGATTTAGTGTGAAGTAATATAACCATGAATGGATGGAACCTAAATGACTCATTCTTGGTATATGCATGGATCTTATATGACTTGTCCTTAATTTATCTATTCATATTAAATGGAACAAATGATTTATGTTATGATCATAAGGATTGATTGATAAAAGTTGATTGGATAGTGCTTGGTAAATAAAAAATTGTTGTCACTTGATGTGAGCTCTACTTGATGCTTCATCCAAATATTTTCTCACAATGGTATTCGCTGAAAATTTTATGGCACTAGATTTGATTTCAAATCTATGTATTGATAAGATGAATTAGTTTATTTGATTACAAAGTATTAATTTTTTTAATGTTGAGCATATTTGTTTGCTCAAGTGTTATATTTGCAGAATTCATTTTATGCGCTGCTCTCCTCGAGTTTGATATGTCTGCATTGGCGATTATATGGTGAAGATGTGTTGATATGAACATCTAGTTCAAAAGGGATCCAATTTATGACTTTGATTTTGGTTTTATTTATACATATTTATAACATACGATCCATCGGACCAAGCTTACAGATATAAGGAACCCTCCTAGAGCCATTGCAGGTGAGGCATATGGGCATGGGCATGGCCCCTCCTCCCATCATATTGTTCTTGTGATCTGCTTCCTCCATAAGGGATTTGAACACCCATTCTCCAAGTGGAATTGATATCCTTGATGCACCTTGCGATGCCATTACATTTGGGGACACGGTACTTCTTCCGTACTTCTTTTCCTCTCAAACCCTAAACATAAATGCTTCACATTTGTCTACAGACAATCACCCAATGCAATACTAATAACCCTGTAAGTCATTCCCAACTTATATTGCAACCACACAAAGAGGAAAACTGAATGCAACAAAGTTTGTAATCTTCATAATTTACGATTAACAAATTATTTACATTTTTCTTTTATTTATTTTCACTTGTGCAGAAGTGCTAAGCTCCACATAATGGGATTTAGAGGAATACAAAGAAAAGAAAAATCCTTGATGTTGAGAAGATAATTACCAAGTTCGAATTCAAATTCAATTTGGAAAAAATTCAATAGTAAACATCTTAAATATTTAGAAATATATAATTTTCTTTATATAATAGAAACTACTTTTGCTCCATTTTCTTCTTCATATTAATTTTAAAAATTATATAAACAATTTTAAAATTGCAATTAAAAAAAAATCATTCTCCCCTCAAAATTTACCTATTTTCAAAACTTCAAAACTTTAATCTAAAATTCATTCCTAATTTTAAAATCATTTATAAATTTATTTTTAATATACATATTTAACATTAAATATTAAAACTTATATAAAATTGATGCTCAATGTAAACATATTTAACAATTCAATTAAACATAAAATTATCACTAAATTCACAGTTCAAATTCTTTCCATAGCTGAGTTCACCATTCAATGACCTTTCAAATAAGAAACAATGAAATTTTAAACACAAAATCTAGGAATTTCAAATTCTTTCTATTTTTGAAAAAGAAACAATGAAATTGAAAAACAAAAAAAATAAGGAAATTGAAAAGTAAAAACTAGAATTTCAAATTCTTGAAACACTAAAATTGAAAAACAAAACGTAGAAATTCTCCCACCAAATTATAGTTATGATGCAACCCACCCATCCACCGCCATTTATTTTGGGTTTAGAGAACATGGCACTGTGGATTCATGTAGACATTAACAAATATGTGGATATCCGTTAAACTCTAAACCTGATTGAGTTTAACATTGAAAACGAGTATATATGATTCAACTGGTAGAACCATGAGAGATAAGCGTTTCAATTTTTTATAAATAAAACATAACGACAAATGGCCACGCTCCTTTTATCCTTAAACTCTTCCGCACAGTATCATCTTCAACCATGAATTCCACGCTTTCCAAAATTAATAATACTAAGGTGGTGTGATAGGGAAGGCCACTCCCACCCACTCTACCACTCATTTTCTTCGTCTCAAATTTTATGTGAAAGAAACTAAGTCTACCACTCATTTTCTCCAAACTCAAATTTTATATGAAAAAACTATGTATCGCTTATATGAAAAGACTATGTACCAACTATTGTATTCATTTCATGGAAGCACCCCCAAAATCCCACGTTTAGGAAGAAAAATAGATGAATATCACATTCTGAGATCACGCATAAACAAATTTGAAGCTTTGAAGTGTAAGGACTCTGGACACCACATATCTCCAAAATGGTACGATATTGTCCACTTTGGGCTTAAGCCCTCATGGATTTGTTTTTGTCTTTACCCGAAAATGCCTCATACCAATGGAGATATTTGTCCATCCTCATATACCCATCATCCTCCCCGCTTCTAGTCATTGTGGGACTTTGGTCGTATACCCAACAATCCTCCCCTTCAACAAAGGACCATCGAGCCTCCCCTCAAACGATTATCCATCCGTCCACTCTCTACCAACCAGGATTCTCCGCTCCAATGCATTAGAAGCACACACCTTACATGGAGCACCACCTGCCTCGAGAGCTTGCTCTATCCCAGGTCAACTCCTCTTCATGTGTTGGGACCAAGACACGTCCATGAAGAATCCGGAGCACACCGCATGTCCAACCGAGCTTATCCACGGATCCCATCTTGATATTACCGGGGCCCACCACCTTTGTTTGGCATTCCGAGGATTCATCCACTTGGCTAACTTTGGGGCATGTCTATGATACCACTTGTAAGGACTCTAGACACCACATATCTCCACAATGGTATGATATTGTCCACTTTGGGCTTAAACCCTCATGGATTTGTTTTTGGCTTTACCCCAAAAGGCCTCATACCAATGGAGATATTTGTACATCCTTATATACCCATTATCCTCCCCACTTCTAGTCAATGTGGGACTTTGGTCGTATACCCAACATGAAGCACATCATCGTGAAATCTAGTGATGTAGCCTGAATACCCCACCACACAGAAGTGGGCCGGTTACTATTCCACCGCGTGTAACATAAACTCCAAGTCCAGACAAGGAAAACAAATCCGCATACTGAGAGGCCGAAGAGCTCTAGAAAAATGGTTACAAATATTAGGCATCAGGTGCCAACGAATTCCTTCCATGCGATGAGAACGCCGCCTGCAGTCAAAGTGACTTAATATCTAATAAGTTTCCTTAATCATAGTGTTTTGTGAGCATACTAATGTTTAGTGACTAATATTGATATTTAATAATGGTTTTGTATTGGCCTAATTATCCTTGATGAATAAATAGTTCTGATTCAGTATGAAGTAATATAACCATGAATGGATGGAACGTACATGACTCATTCTTGGTATATCCATGAATCTTATATGACTTGTACCTAATTTATCCATTCATATTAAATGGAACAAATGATTTATGTTATGATCATAAGGATTGGTTGATAAAGGTTGATTGGATAGTGCTTGGTAAATAAAAAATTGTTGTTACTTGATGTGAATTTTACTTGATACTTCGTCCAAATATTTTGTCACAATGATATTCGCTGAAAATTTTATGACATTAGATTTGATTTCACATCTATGTATTGATAAGATGACTTAGTTTATTTGATTACAAAGTATTAATTTTTTTAATGCTGAGCATATTTCTCTATTTAAGTGTTATGTTTGCATAATTCATTTTATGAACCAAGCTCCACGAGTTTGATATGTCTGCATTGACAATTATATGGTGAAGTCAGGAAGATGTCTTGATATGAACCTGTAGACAAAAGTGGTCCAAGGTATGAATTTCTAACTACAGGTTCATATCAACAAATCTACCTCACTTGACCATATAATGTATAAATATGTTAGCTTTCCTTTGGATCAGTACAGGTATATTCATCCAAGAAATAATAATTATCGTGTTAGATTTACTTGGAATATAGCATGTATTCTTGTGTAAAATAGGTATTTAAAGTAACTCTTTTGGAAAGAATACGTAGTTGCATGCACATGAATAGTATATTTTATGCTAGCCTTCCCTTGGAAGGATTATGCAGTTGCATGCCGTATTATGTTAGCTTTGTTTTGGAATATTATGCATTTACATGCAGGAATATGTTATCTTTATTTTGAGAAAGGATTATGTATATGCATGCGATTGTGAAAAGTCTATCCATTCACATGAACAAATCCATGGTTAGTGTGCCAGATTCCTTTAAAATAATAAAGATAGTAGTAGTGGTTTTCTGTTTGGAAAGGAAAGGGTGCTCGTGTGAGGAGAATATCAGTTAATGTGGTATTTATTTATAGAATTTTATAATAGTTATATGCTTATGATTAACTCATGTGTAGTGATTGTTAAAGGAAGCATGTCACAATGTTTTGTTTGCATTTCTTCAATGCACATGCATACATGATGAAAATCTCTTGTATATATTTATTATTAGTTTGTTTAATATTTGATATAATCATGATATCAAAGGTTGTTGAGAGTAGAAGTTACAGGAAAATACTAAGACAAATGTAAAGATGAATTATATTTACCATTACGACAGATAATAAGTTAGTGCCCTATGAAGATTGAAGGAATTTCATCCATAGGATAATCCACTGATCAGAAGAACCATGCCCCAAAGACACAATGCTCAAGGGTTTGTGGGTAAATAGTGTCCTGATGGTTGTAATAAGTTATAACTAGTTATGCTCTTTTTCATATGAGATTATTCGTAATATTTTAGGACAATGGTCAAGTCATGGAATACCATATAACCATTGAGTAATAAGTGAACACGGTCATGAGTGTTTATTAATAAAATTAATTTTTTGTTGGTTTTCACCCTACAGGGTTTCCAACGTATATCAGTGTCTAAATATGTGATTGATTTTTGTGTCATTTTTATGAGGTTGATTCCTTGCATGATGTGACATTTATATTGTCAGGAATGTGATCGAATAATTGAGCCAAAATAATCATGGAATTGATGCAATGTTACATCAGGAAGTTTATGTTAATATGCTACAACACTGACAGTTAATGGTTGTGTAACTTATTGTTCCTTTACTTAATATTACTCTGTAATGATGATGTTTTATCTAGTGTTTATTGAAGGAATGTTGAAAGTAATTTAGAAAGTTACACATTCAAAAATGTTGTAAAACATTTCTAAGTCCAAGCATTTTAATGCAAGGTTACTAGGCAATGTAACAACATATGATTCCGTATTCTGGGACTTTCACAGATTCATACTTCATAAAATGAAAACTAGGGTTCAATCAGTGAATTGAATCATGGCATGCATCTCATCAACTAATTATTAGGTCACCATCAATGACCATCCTGCAAATTTCCTCAAGGTTTCCAAAGGCCTTAGACTATCTTGGCATTGTCCACCCTCTTGCTTTTTAACGTGATTGATTGGCTTAGTAGAAGTTTCATAGAAGCATGATCTCAGGGGATCATTTCAGGTTTCAGACCGACTAGACAAATCACAATTTCACACTTGATGATGTTTTTCTAGCAGGACAGACATCATTAGAGAATGTGAAGCTACACATGTCATTCTCTTATAATTTGCGGAGGCTTTAGGGTTTCGCATGAGCAAGGTAAAATTTATATTTATCTCGGGGAAACAAGAGGAAGAGACTATACATGATACTTGTAATATCTTTACTGTTTAGATACTCTCTTTAGAAGGAGGTTTTTAATACCTTGGTTTCTTTATTAAACTATGTTGATATGGGAACAAAGATTGGTACTGGATAATTATGAAATTTTCCGCGAATCTAAACTCTTGGTCTCATAAATGTTTAGCTCTAGGGGGATGCATGTTATTGAATATATTAGTATTAGAAGGGATTTTATTTACTGGATGCATATTTGCAAAATTAAGAAGGTATTGTGGAAAAACTCAATTTTATCATTGTTAATTTTATGTGGGATGGTTTTTCTTTAGCCGGGAAAATACATGTCATTCATATAAAATTTCTAGCTAGATAGGTGGACGGAGGTGATTGCAACTTAAAATATTTAGGAATATTTAATTTGGCATTACTATTGTAGAATATTTCGAGATATATTAGTGGATAGTGTATTTGGTAGAGTATCATTGAACGAAAGTATCTCAAAAATAAATATCTCATAAGTTGGATCATAGAGGGAGATGCATATTAAAAATTTGACATCACTATCCTAGAGAAGCATGTTGAAATCTAAATCATGGATCCTTGGGAACTTTAGCTAGAAGTTTGGTTCTAGATCAACTACATAAGTCAGTTTGGATGTACTTAAAGGTATTATAGTTTTTGAGTATTTTTCCTTCCCTTTTTTGTCTCTTTTACATTACAAAGATATATTTGTCTCAGAAGACATATTCATAGATCAAGGCACATTCTTGTCTTCAAATTTTTGGAAAGGGGTATGGGATATTGGAATAATGGGTCATTTATTTGTTGAATGGGAAGAATATGTTTTTCACTTGAAAATGCAATGTGCTATTTTATTGGTGGAGGATATGATAACATGGAATGGTATATTGAACAAAGGATAAATTTTTGTCAAGGAAGCAAACTCAATTATCACTAAAGTACATATCATAGATTTAGATGGTTCCAAAAGTCATGGAAATTGAACATCAACTAAAAACTGAAGTGTTTTATGTGGCTTGTGATTCATAATAGGATACTTACAGAGGAGAATTTAAATTTACGATGCTTCTAGGGTCTGGATCAGTGTGGACTCTGTCTTGTAAGCTCTGAGGATATGAATCACCTATTCTTGGGGTGTCCATTTATTCTTCCTATTTTGGTAGAGTTTGTAATATTCTTAATAATATAAAAGAGTCATGGGACAAAACCTCTATTGGAGATTACATTTCTCAATGGTTCACAAATTATAAGGTGTACAAGGAACTTCCTTTCTACATCATTTTGGGTATGTGGAGAGTAAGGAAAACACAAATTTCAGAAGATAAGAACCTAGAAGTTATGGGTAACTGAATTTAAATTTCACTTATTTCTTAGAAATTGGCCCTACAATGGAAAAGGTCACAAAAATAAGTTGGATTCCTAAGGATTTGGGGACAAACTTCCCTCTAGGTTTCTATGACGGGGCAGCATCATTCGGGCAATGTGAAAGTGGGTTCTACATTTTATTAAGGCCTTACTGATTTCTATTATTTTAAATGGTGTTTTTGTATAGGTACAAGCACATAACTGAAACTTCTTGCTCTGTAGGGTGTCCTATATTATGCTAGGAGCTTGGCCATTGAAGAAGTCGAAATATTTAGAGACTCTAAAGTGATTATGAAGTGGGCAAATTTGAGGAATGATATAAAGACTCCTGCACTCACAAACTAGATATATAGGTTTAGAACATTTATAAGGGGCTTTAAAAGCATCTCATTCTCCCATATTTATAGAGAATGAAACCATGTTGTAGAAACATTTTCCTAAGAAGGATGTTGTACATAATTGGGACATATATGTTTCTCAGACCTTCAGAATAACAACTTCCTTCAGACAAGTTTCTTCAACATTTTATGGGATGCACTTCCATATGTGACTATCAAGATCATTAGATGATCATATATTTACATTTTTTGTGTTTTTGGCCTTATTTGAGACATTTAGTTGCACATGTTTTTTTTGTATGATGAAGGGAAATAATGATTTACGAAGAAAGAGAGAAGACAAAGCATATAGATAGAAAATAGTTTTTAATAATTAAGTCATAAGGACACTGATAGGTATTAACATTTTTAAAGAGAATAGGGTTGAATGGCTAAAAGATATATGCATTTGTAATTTAATTTTACTTTAGTGAAAGCAATATATTATTTTCTCCCAAAAAAATGTTCTAAATGAGGGGAAATAATGTTTGTTACAAACACATACACACATATATGAGAAATATGTTTCTTTCATACTTCGTATATATGTGGAAAATGATGTTTATTATCTATATATGTGTGTGTCAGATAAATGGTTAAAAATATGTTTTTTATTTTAAGGGAGAGTTTTTATCATATACTAATTTCATATCTTAATTAATTATGATTATTAAATTAAACTATTATTAATATGTATATTATAAATTAATGATCAAAATTAATCCCTTGATATCATATATTTCTAAAAGAATAACGAGTTAATAAGTTTAACTTCTTCCTCTCCAAAATTTCCCACACCATTATAAATTACTACAAACTTATTATGGATAAAAAAAAATTGTCATTACCCACAACAGGCTACTCCAAAAAACTAGAAATTGTTTAACAATATCATGTATGTATATTTTTGATAGTTCTAAAAATTCTCACTCATCTTGAAGGAGATAGATAACACTAGGAGCTACAAAGCAATGCCAAATATAACGAGAGGAGCTCCAAAGCAATAATTTTCTATCATTTTGATAAGAGGTGAGTGTAGGTTTTGTGTTAAAGTATTAAAAGAGTACATTTCTTTAGGATATTCATAATTCATATTGTGAATATTGTCTTAATTGTTTAAAAGATCGTTTTTTATTTTAAGTGTTTAGATTTGAAAAAAACAAGTCGAGTGATAATTTACGACAACATATCCAAGTATTTTAACAACAATAGAGAGGTTGCATATTTCTTTTTAAACATTAATAGGTTACTTTTAGGTTTGTTGATGCATTTTATCCATCAAGAGTTATTCAATGACTAAAATGTTGCTCAATTTTGACTTACCAGCACAAATTTAGGCCTCACAAAGTTCCTTAAGTATTTTTTCTCTCCCAAGTCATCATGCATACATATCACCACATGTGGCATAGTAAAATGATATGTAACTTCATTATTCACATAAATGTTCCATTGCTTCACACTTTTTATGAAAAATAGCTCTTTCTAGTTTATCACACCCAATGATTTTTATATTACAAAATCTTTATCACTACTTCAAAATGTTTATATTCTAGAAAGTATTGCATGAAATATTTTTGTGTTGTGACTCCAAAAATATTTTGTCTATGACAAAAACTATTATGCTTAGAAAGGCCCTCATATTGTAAGAAGTATTTTACTCTCACAATAAAGGTTTTCTTAGCTTTCTCTGCATTGTAGGAAAGCCTCTTACCTTGTGATACATCACATTTCCTTATCATTCTTGAAAATGTATCAAATCATGATAAATTATCACTTCATTTTAAAAGGCTTCCTCATTTACTTTTCCTTCCTCATCTTTCCTTAACATTGTTCCTTCTTCCTTAGATATCCATCTTCATTCCCATCACAATTTCATAAAATTTTACCATTCCATGTATCACATGGAAATACACTTCAGGGTGATGTGTCCTACCCTAAAATAATTTCTTCTTGTGACATTCGTTATTGTCGGTTTCTGGCCCAACCATATGACAAGCATAAACTATCTTAAAGTAAAGTATCTTTTTGTGATATGTTACATTGCATGAAGCTTTCCTTTACCGAAATCTCAACCATTCTGCTTTATTCTAAGAATAATATCATGGAATACTTTCAAAGTTGCAAAGGCTTATCCCCTAGCCTCTTGCCTTGTACCAGATGCAAGAGGTCTCTTAGACTTGTAACATATAATGCCAAAACAATTGATAGTGTGATACTCCATGGCCTCAAATTTCTTTTTAATTGTGATAAATGGTTATAGCCTTTGTATTATTATGAATTCCATCATATCAAGAAATATTTTTATTCTTGTGATATGAAAATAAAAATTCACGCCATACACTCAAAACTACCATTTTTTCATTACAAACTTTTTAGATTTTTGTTAAATATTTCCCAAGCCTAGAAAATTCACTTGATGTCCTCCTTCACCTTCATCAAGGTGGCAAATAGATGAAATTCCTTTGAAATCCAACCTTTTCAATATTGTGTTTAAAAATTCAAAATCAAACTAAGCCTTTTACACAAATAATAGTAGCTTTATCCAATATTTAAGGCCTATAACATTAGATATAGAGGTATATAGCATACCTCCATAGGCTATGCTAGACTATCAATTTTTGAAATAAGTAAGCAACTCTTCATTATCAAATAGAATTATCTGTGTTATCCAATTAAACCTTCCAATGAAATAGGATAATGATGTGCAATTTTCATGACTAACGTCTTAATTGGTACTTGGATATCCTTTCCATGTAAAAAATTCTCATGGTTATACAAGTGTTTTCAACCCTTACCTAACATACCTCTTAGCTATTTTACAAGGGAATAGTTATAAATAAGTATATATAAGGAGTTAATTTACCCTCCAACTTCACTTATATGAATTGATATACGTGGCTAAATAGGGGGATACTAAGGTATCAACAATATTCATGTATTAAGTATTTACAGGCATGCACAATGAGCATCCCAAGCCTCTAAAACATAGTCCATTAACTCATAAATTTCTTGCAAAAAACATTATAGATACATAATTCAGATAATAATAATGGGGTAGCTTATAGTTTACATTAGGTTCTTCATCACAAGTAAATGATCCATGCCATTGCACCATGAATTCCCTTTTTTAATTTGGTAGCTCAGTAACAATTTCCAAATATGTGATGAGATTCCTCTTTCCAATAAGACCAATTTTGACTATTGAAGTCCTCAATTTGGACAAGGGAAAGTGTATTTTTGAATTAAAACCCACATATGAATACTTGATTAGGTCAGCCCAAAATACAATTAGGCAACCTTGGAAGGCTATAAGTACAAGTGACTTCATCCTCATTTGGATGTCACCTTGGATCATTCTTTTATTCTCTTTCTTGGTTTTGGCTCACACAGGTCTGAGCCAGGTTTGTAGCGATTGGTTCCCTTAGGTTTCAAATTGGAGGGTCTGAAGCTCGCATGTTTGTTTTAGGGTTTTGGTCATTAGAAATAGGCATGAAACAAGGAATTTGTAGTCATAACCATAGTCATGCAATCCTATTCATGTGCTTGAAGGGTTTCATCCGCTCGCATGTCACTCTCTCGATGCAATTGGGACCTAGGTTTTGGTTTTTTAGTTGAATGCATATTTCGCTTGTTGACTATAGGGTTCATCAGTTGACTGCAAACAATGACGATTTATTACAAGCTTTTGAATTGGGCTCTTGAGTAATAGTTTTGTTGGGTTCATTTCATGCATATTGTTTGTTTGATGTTTTTGGATAGTTTTATGAATGAATATAGGAACCATTGTACTCTCTTTTGCTAAATCATTCATGATAATCTAATAAGAAGAAGAATTTGGAAAGGTTTTCACCATAGTGGGTTTTTCCTTGGTCTCCAACCAATCCTGGTGTCTCTTTGTGTGAATGCTTTTCCTCTATTGTTCCTTTATGTTTTGTTTCATTTATGATGATATTGTTCTTTTTATATAGTTTCATACGTTGATGAATAATGGAGTAAATTTTAACAATGCTATTATGTTATGTAGTGAATTTAATATGGAAATAATTAAATGAAATTATAAAATAATAGAAAAATATAGCCCTAAAGAAAAATTAACATGGTATCATACTTGGGATGAAGAAAAGTCATTGAATATCACCCCTATGAAGACATCATTGATGGATGTAAGAGAAGATGGAGGAGATCTAAAAGAATATTGGGGTTTCAAGGAAACTATAGGAAATTTGTTTATTAGGGTTTGTTGGATAGTGTGAGGCTAAGGTTTTGGAGAAACCCTAGTTTATGTAAAATATTTAAGATTGTAATTTATAAACCCTAGCATGAATAATGTGAAGATGTAAAAGAAGTTGTGATAGATTTGATGAAGCTTTAAATGGGATAGTATATATTAGGCCTGGTTGTTGATAAAGTTGGTTGAAATATTGAAGGAAACATTTTAATATGGAAAATGGATAGTGATGGCTCTTGAATGCTTGTTCAAGAGGGAGATGATCACCTCTCATTGAAGATAAGTACTTTTCGATTTATTGTTCTCCTTTATGTATTTACTTTTGTGTCAACTTATTGATATGATTATTTTATTATTATTACCTATGCTTGCTACATGTATGTTTGAGTATTGGGATCCCTCTAACCTCTTGATGAGTTGTTATAATTGGATCCTTCTTGAGGATCATGGTTAGTGTAGGAAGGAAAAACTATCATTGGAAAAGGTAGAGGGGAACTTAATGAAAGGTCACATTGTGATACAACTACCTATGTAAAATAAGAAGGTGCATAAGCATTTGAACACTCAAGGTATGCATGGTGATTTATTTCAATGTTATAGCTTCAATATAGTATCACAAGGTAAGCCCTAAGGTATGATGGGAATGTCACCTTCACAAATAGTTCATGCATATGGAAGTTCAATTCATGGTACTCATGATGGGATGGTGTACTTTGTAGTGAACAAGTACCTTACCTTTTACAAATGATGAACTTCTTGATTCTATGAAGCTACATAATATTGATCTTTGATACATTGGTATATTTGATGTTTGGATAACATCTATCATTTGGGATATCTTAATCCCATAAAGAAGGCTAGCACCTTGATTCTAATTATGGTAACTTGATACTATTGATAATGTTTGTAATAATCAGGGTAACCTTAATGATCAAAGTATGACAATAAGATTGATATATATTATCTTATTGATATCCTTGTTTAGGTTTTAGTAATTATATCATATGATAAAATATGGA
>APFE030597355.1:135194-146158 GCA_000404065.3 Pinus taeda
CGTAACTCAAAATATTTGAATATAAAATGTAAGAGCATAACAAAAAAACTAATCTAAACTTAAGATTTCCTAGAAAGCCTACTAGGGATGATTTATGTTCCACCTAATCATAGTCCCATAGGAATACATAAAAATAGTATTTATATATTTAGAATCCCCTTCGATAGACCATTAGACCACAAGAATGAAATATCACAAGAAATTTTGGTTAAATAATATCATGTGAATTGATAATATTTCCAAGGAAACTCATCACTAGTGCTTAGGAAATCCATGCAATTTAGTTTCCCCCTCTATTAGATTTACATAAGAAAAAATAGACCCCACTTTTACTACTTTATAGTCCCTTAGGTAGTCTCCCAAATTCAATGCCTCTCATGCACCTGAGATGGCTTGAAATTGTTTATTATGATAAGAAAATTGTACACTCATCTGTAAATAGTAGAAGACACTTAGATTCATTGATCAAAAAATGAATAGGTCATGTTTCCATATATAAAGACCATTAAGAGAAAAAATTAAAAGCTTTCATAAATGTTTAATTAAGAAATCAACCCTCACACGCGCTACGCTGGTAGAAATTAACTGCATTCAAATTTTTATTCGATATCCATGAGGGTCATGATAAGCCTACATAGCACCTCAGGCAGCTATCTTTCTTGAAGAAAACATCATGCCTTGACATGATGGGCTAACCAATCGAGTATTGAGCCCCAATAAGCCATAATTTCTAGAGGGTGGTATCTCTCATCTCATTCATGAGGAAACAAATCACATCGATGAAATAAAGGAGTGAAGGAGTGTTTAAAATTTCTACAAATACAAGTTCATGGAAACCCAAAAAACAAAAAGAAGTTGTGAATTGTTATGTTTCCAAATTGTCTCCAAAGAAATCTAATATATGATTATGCAGAGAATCCCACCATTATAGAGAGTTTTATATGCCTCTTTAAAGAGGAAAAGCTTGAAAAAAAGATTGCAAAGGGAAATCCTTATGATGACCAATATATTTCCACATGTTATTAGGAGATTGCAACCATCATCAGAGCAGTTAATTGACAGAACCATAACAGACCCTTTTTTCTTGAGTCTGGCTCACTGCTTTTCCTCAAACCCACATATATGCGATTGTGCCCACAAAAGCCCACATATGTACGTGACTATGCTTCATGAAACTCGTGTATAATAACCTTTCTCTGAAAAATAGGATTTAACAGTAGGATGATGCAGCAACTACTCCCATCTTTTGTTTAAGATATTCAAATGTCTCTCTGGGTAGTGGTTTAGTGAATATATCAACAACTTGTTCTTTGGAGGGAAAATACTCCAATTTGACCTTTTGTTGAAGCACTTGTTCACGTAGAAAATGATATTTGATGGCTATGTGCTTGGTCTTGGAGTGCATGACTGGATTCTTTGAAATACTGATGGCACTTGTACTATGACATAGAATGGAGATCGGTAGAGTACATGTGATATGAATGTCTTACAAGTTTCTCATCATCCAAAGTAGTTGTGTGCATCAATATGTAGCAGCCACATATTCTACTTCAGCTGTAGATAATGCAATTGAACTTTTTTTCTTGCTGAAACAAGACACTAACCTAGAACCCATATAGAATGCACCACCACTAGTGCTTTTTCTCTCATCAACACTTCCTGCCCAATCTGCATATGTATATGCATGAAGAGTAAGCTTTGTATCTCTAGGATACCATAAACCAAAGTTCTGTGTTCCTTGAAGATATTTGAAAATCCTTTTGACTGCTTAAAGGTGTGATTCCTTTGGTTTTTCTTGGAATCTTCCAACTATTCCTACTGCATGCATGATGTTAGGTCGGGTACCTGCTAGATAAAGTTGACTACCAATCATGGATCTATAAGTTGGTTGATGTACTACTGCTAATTCATAATTTGAGTTGAGACTGCATCCTATTACCATTAGGGTACATACTGGTTTAGAATCTTCCATGCCATACTTTTTCAAGATCTGTTTGAGATATTTGGTTTGTGAAAGAAAAATACCATCTTTATTTTGTTGAACTTGTAGACCAAGAAAATATGTAAGCTCACCAAGCAAGGACATTTCAAATTCTTGCTGCATTGAAGCAAAATTATGACTCATGGATTCTTCATTGCTACCAAAAATGATATCATCAACATAAACAACAATTATCAACAATTTATCAATGTCAATATCTGTATATAGATTGATTTCTACTGACCCCTTTAAAAAAACCTATTCTTGGAGATATTTGTCAAGACGGTAATACCAGGCCCTTGGAGCCTGTTTTAGACCATAGAGAGCCTTTCAGAGTCTGCATACAAGCTTTCCATCATTTCCAAGAATAAATCCTTCTGGTTGTTCAATATAGACTTCTTCTTCTAAGTCTCCATTAAGGAAGGCAGATTTTACATCCATTTGGTATACTTTGAATTTTTGAAAACTAGAAAGAGCAAGAAACATCCTTATGGCTTCAACTCTAGCAACAGGTGCAAAATTTTCTTCAAAATCTATACCCTCTTGTTGAGCATATCCTTTACAAACAATTCTAGCCTTGTTTATAATAACTTCTCCATTTTCATTCAGTTTGTTTTTTAATATCCATTTAGTTCCTATGATATTCTTATCATGAGGTCTAGGAACTAATTCCCAAGTATTTTTCTTTTCAATCTGCTCAAGTTCTTCATTCATGGCCTTGACCCAACATTCATCTTTGCATGCTTCATTTACATTTTGAGGTTCGGTGGAAGATAGTAGTGCTAGATAGCTTGAGGTTTCTATAATAGTTCTTCTTGTCTATACACTTGCCTCTTTTTCTGATAAAATTTGAGTTTCTAGATGATTTTTTTGAACATACTTGGACGGAGTCTTTTCTTCTACCATTATCTCTTGTTCTGGTGCTTCATTGGTATCTTCAACAAAATCAGTGTCATTTGATGTGGGAAAATAATCCCCATATTCTTCATTGTCATAATCTTCGGTTTTATCTATTTTGGATTTTTGCACACTTCATCATAAGAATCCGCATGCTTTTCTTATTTGAGAAAAGCTTAGATGTCCCAATTTTCTGTGCCATAGCTAGTTTTCATGATTTTTGCTTAGATAGCATTGTTGTTGTTCTCCCTTGAGTATGTATAAGTTGTTTGGATTTCTTGTACCCTTGATCATGGTTTCTCTTGTATCAAGCTCACGAAAAACACATCCATTTGATCGAAACACCACTTCATTTCCTTGATCACACATTTGATTGACACTCAACAAGTTATGCTTTAGACCATCAACATACATAACATTCCCATGTTTAACCTTTTCTTTCAAGAAAACAAAGCCTTTACCTTTTATGATAGCACAAGTGATGTTTCCAAATGAGACATTCTTTTCCTTCTCTAAGGTATTGTATGAGTGAAGTTTTTCTTTGTCACCTCTCATGTGTTTTGAGCATCCACTGTCGATGTACCACTGATTTTCTTGTCCTTATGCATACAAGGCTATACCACATCTTTTTGTTTGCGGTTCTGTATTTTTCCATATTTAGGGATTTAGTGGAGTTTTCTCCTTTTGAGATATTTGCCAAAATTGACTCCTGCATTCAGATTCTTCATGGCCAAGTTATTACAAATTGAGCATTCTATTTCATTTTCAAGAAGAGAAAAGTTACTATAGGAACTTTTCTTGATCCCTGTCACATTCCTTTGATTTCATTCTTCTCTAGTCATGATGGTCTTCTAAGCAACACATTGAGTAGCTTTGTGTCCAAAATTATGACATGAGAAACATTAACCATTAGAGAAGTTCCTTTGATTATCGAATCTATTGACCCGGTGATTGTAGTTTCTATTGATATTCATCTTTGAAGCAAATTGAGTATGATTTATTTGAGGTTGGTTGTGGATTCTGTTCATCCTTGAAGTAAATTGAGCCTAATTTACTTGGTGATCTTCTTTATGCCTTTGCTGACGATTTTCATACTGTTCACTATTCTTTGCTACATCAAGATAGCTTTTAGTGGAGGTTGACGGCGTCTGTGATTGGCATGCTTCTTCAGTATATCCAAGATCTATCTTTATCAGAGGAGAATGCTACACTTTGATAATTTTAGTTAAGGTTTCTGATCCTTTAGCAAATCTAAGATTGAGAGCTTTTGTTTTCTCAAGATGCTTTCTTAGACCCACAATTTCACATTCTAGTTTTTCATTGCGTTTTTCTCTTTCAACAAGTTGGTAAGTCAAGGTATTTTTAATCATATCCTTTTCTTCTAAAAAAATTTTGAGTTCAAATATTTCTTCATGAACGTCATCTTCTTCTAAAGCATCCCAAAAATTATCATCTTCATAAGCCATTAGAAGTCTATAGTCATTACTATTTTCATCTTCATCACTATTTGATAAACCTTCGCTATCTTCATGAGTCTATTAGCTCTTTTTACTTACACTTTGTTTTCTATTACATTTTGCATATTCCTTCCCTTTATCATATTTGTCTTTATGAGGAAATTTGGTAGCACAATAACCGACTCTACCACAGCCAAAACATTTGAAAGGTAGTTTACCGCTAAATCTTTTGGAACTCCGTTGAAGCTTCTTGACAAAGTTTACTTCATCTTCTTCTTCTGAAATATGTCTTGATGCATTGATTTCTTCCTTTCCTTTTTTTGATGCTTTAAATGCGACTTCTCTCATATTTGATGGGCCACCTTTTCTCATCTCAAAGGCAGTTAAGATTATGTGAATCTGTGTGATAGTGATAGTCTGTAAATCCCGTTTTCTTCTATGGAAGATACTTTTGATTCAAATTTAGCAGACAAGGATCTTAAACTTTCTCAATTAAGGTAACTTCCTTCATCTCTTCACCCAGATTCTTCATGCAATTAACGACCTCATCTATACATAAGAAGTAACTATCTATACATTACTCATTGTGCATCTTAAGAGTTTCATATTGAATTTTGAGAGTTTGCAGTTTAGCACGTTTTACCTGAGGGTCTCCTTCGTAGCTTAGAATGATTTTGTCCCATATTTCTTTGGTTGATTTGAGCTGCATAATTTTTGTAGGTTTTAACCCCATACAGAAATTACCTGCATACGAATTCTAAAACACAGAAAATAAATAATGCGAGAGCATAACACATAGAACACATATGCACAGAGATTTTCCCTTGGATCCCAAAACTGGGACTACCATCTTGATTTTTCATTATGTTCTTTTCAATGTTATAATGCATATTTATACATGCCGAAGCATCTAATACCATGGACCAAAAACATCACGTCCAATACCATGGACTAAAAACCATCGCATCCAAAAACACGTACGAAAATCATGCACAAAACCATAGGTGGGTTGCCCAACCTAACATAGTGTCCAAAACCAAAATTTTCCAAGGCACTGCCCCGGACCCCATAAAGTGGGGTTACGGGTATGCCTCAATCCCCATGTGACCCCCCTCTAACCCCCCTGTTAACTATGTGGGCTAGTCGTGGCAAGAATATAACATAATCCAACATTCTCCCACTTGTTGTTTTCTTTCCACAAGGGGCCACAAGAGAGCTTAGTCATTTTTTTAGCCCTGAAACACCCATTGTCTCTCTACACCAAGAGAACTTCTCAGAGCTCATAGATTTTGTTAATGCATCTGCAGTATTATTCAAAGTGTCCACCTTTACCAACAACACCTTTTTGTCTTCTATCATATCCCCTCACAAAGTGATACTGAACATTAATGTGCTTTGTCTTTGAATGATATGTAGGGTTCTTTGCCAAGAAAATTGCACTTTGGCTGTCACGGTCTATCCTTATAGCTTCCTATACTAACCCCATACTTGAACACAATCTCTGCAATCAAAGTTCTTCCTTTCTTGCATGAGTGGATGCCATTTATTCTGCCTCTGTAGTTGATAGTGCCACTACAGATTGTTTCTTACTCATCCAACCGACTGCACCTCCAAATAGGTTAAACACATACCCACTTGTAGATCTTCTTTGATCTAGATCTCCAACCCAGTCTACATCAACAAAGCCATGAATATCCAACACTCTATCCAATGCTAGTCTTCCTTAGTAGCACAAACCATAATCATGAGTGCCATGCAAATACCTGAAAACCCGCTTCACTACTGTCCAATGCTCCTTCCATGGTTTTGACATAAACCTGCTCAATACTCCCACTACATGTGCAATATCTGGTCTAGTATAGACCATTGCATACACCAAGCTACTAACTGCACTTGTATATGGAACACAGGACTTGTCCTCTTCCTCTTCTTGTGTCTTGGGACACTGTTTAGCAGATAACCTCACACCTACAGGAATAGGAACCTTCACTAGTTTAACCAATGCTTCCTCCTTGCCCGATCTCTTTTAATTTCCATGCCCAAAATATAGTTTGCAGCACTGAGATCTTTCATGTTGAATTTGGAGGACAATTGGGTCTTCAAATCCTGGATAATTTCTTTGTCATTTCCAACTAGCAACATATCATCCACATATAAGACCAGATAAATAACACAATCACCAATTAATTTAAAATACATACAATGATCTGTTGTAGTTCTGGTGAAGCCAAGTCCCCATATAAATGTATCAAATTTCTGATACCACATCCTCGGTGATTGTTTTAACCCATAGAGAGACTTCTTTAGCTTTCATACCAGTTCTTTCTTACCCTTCACCATAAAGCCTTTAGGTTGCTTCATGTTTATTTCCTCTTCTATATCCCGTGAAGAAATGTTGTCTTCACATCCATCTATTCTACCTCAAAATCAAAAGTAGCAGCAACAGATAAAAGTAATATAATAGAAGTTATCTTGGAATTAGGAGAAAAAATATCACCAAAATCAATTCCCAGCACCTGGGAATAACCTTTTGCTACCAATCGAGCTTTGTATCTCTCCACCTTCCTTCTGCATTTTTCTTCTTTTTCGACACCCATTTGCTGCCAATGGGTTTCCTTCCAGCTGGCAACTCCACTAGATCCCAAGCCTCATTTTTGTACAATGATGCCATTTCATCAACCATGGCCTCTTTCCATAGTTTTCCATCCTCTGAATCCACTGCTTCCTCCACAGTTCTAGGATCATCATCAGTAACAGACAAAGAAAAATATGAATAGAAAGCAGATGGACTATACCTTTCTAATTTCCTTCTTTCTCGAACTAATCCTCTCACACCCAAAGTTTGTGGCTCTTCATCTTCTGATTCCTCCTCTACTGTAGAGTCTGATTCTTCCTCCTTTAGCTCAAACTCTACCTTCTCAGGTTCCTTTGGTTGGACTTCATGTCTAATAACATCTTTCACCTCTCTGAACACCACATTTCGGCTATACACAACCTTCCTTGTTATTGTGTTCCAAAGCTTATAACCCTTTAAATGATCTTTATACCCAATAAAGATGTCCTTTTCAGATTTATTGTCCAACTTGGTTCATTTTTCCTTTGGAACATGTACATATGCATCACATCCAAATACCCTTAGACGTGAAAGAGAGGGTTTCTTACCAGTCCATACCTCTTTATGAGTCTTATCCTCCAATGCTGATCAAGGTGACCTATTGACCAGGTAACATGCAGTATCCACTGCCTCTGCCCAGAATTCCTGTCCTAACCCGGCACCACTGAGCATGCTTCTTACCCTTTCCATCAACGTCTTGTTCATTCTTTTTGCAACTCCATTTTGCTGAGGTGTATATGGAGTAGTCTTTCACTGTGCTATACCACACTCCATGAAAAATTATTCAAATTCCTTACTGCAAAACTCTCCACCATTATCTGTCCTCAACACCTTTATCTTCTTCTCTATCTGGTTTTCCACTAGAGCCTTCAATTATTTAAATCTATCGAAGACATCAAATTTCTTCTTAAGGAAATATATCCATGTATTCCTTGATAAGTCATATATAAATGATACATTACAAAGACTTACCTAGTGATGGAACCTTCACAGGTCCAAACACATCACTGTGCACAAGCTCTAATATATGTTTTTCCTCTTACCACCAGAGGGGAAACTCACCCCATTCTACTTCCCATATACAAAATTTTCACAGAAATAAAAATCAAGTGTGCTATTACTCATACCTTTACCATTAAGTATTCGAACATCCTTCTCTCCAATATGTCCAAGCCTTTGATGCCACAGCATGGTCTTTTCTCCAGAGACCACTAGATTTTCTGCATCACTTTCAGGAACCACAGAACTGTTGCACCCATCAACAACAGTGCTACCTTGCAGCTTGTACAGAGTTCCAATCCAAATTCCCCGCATCAATACTAGTGCTCCCCGAACCATCTTGCAGGTATCCTTCTCAAACACTATTTTTACATCTACATCATCCATCTTGCTAACAAAAATCATATTTCTGGCTAATGCAGGAATACGCAAAACACTCGAAAGTGTTCTAACCATTCCACCTTGCATCTTCAACTTTAATTTTCCACGACCAATGATTCTAGCCTTCCTATCATCCCCCAAGAAGACATCACCACCATCATATTTCTCATACTCACAAAACAACTCTCTATGGGGAGTGAAGTGAAAGGATGCACCTGGGTCAATCAACCATGACTCATGATCTACATCTGTACTTGAAGAAGCCAAGTACACATCCCCACCTTCATTTGAGGTGGTTTTCACCTCTGCAGAAGGAGCATCATCAAATCCCTTTCCTTTATCAGGAACTTTAGATTTACAGTCCCTTTTCTAGTGCCCTTCCTTTCCACAGTTCCAGCACACCACCTTTACAGGTTTTTCTAGAGACTTAGCTCTCCCT
The DNA here is from genome assembly GCA_000404065.3 of Pinus taeda. NCBI lineage: Eukaryota > Viridiplantae > Streptophyta > Pinopsida > Pinales > Pinaceae > Pinus > Pinus taeda. The sequence continues at coordinate 143,963 of APFE030597355.1, forward strand.
CTAGATTTAGGTCTCCCACTCGATGACTTATTTTTGTTTCTGTTCTGGGACCATCCTCATAAAAACAAGGCATCACCATTCTAACTCTCGATATTTTTCCGTCTCATCTCCTCCGTTAGCAAGGATGAGACTATTTCATCAAACTGCAAGGCAGGTGCATTGCTACCTATTGCAATAACCAAACTATCCCACGAATCTGATAGAGAACACAACAAACTGATGCACTTATCTTCATCTGAAATTTTAATATCAACAGATGCTAACTGACTTACCACAGTATTAAATGCATTCACATGCTCTGTCACTGAGTCTTCATCTTTCATCATCAGGTTATATAGCTTTTTCCATAGGAACAGTTTCTTCACTAGAGACTTAGATTTGTACAAAGTCCCTAACTTGTCCCACAAAGCCTTCATTGTAGCTTTCCCTGATAAATTAAACAATATTGAATCTGAGACACACAATCGTATTGTTCTCTTTGCCTTCTGATCCAACTTCTTCCATTCCTCATTGGACACTCCCGTTGGTTTAGTACCCAAATCTACCATGATCCACTAATTTTTATCCACCAACAGATCCTCCATCTTGAGTTTCCACAACTCAAAACTCTAACCATTAAATTTCTTGATCTCTATCTTTCCAATGCTCACCATCTTCTTTCACCACTAGAATCGATCTCGCAGATCTCCCACTGAACAAGGTCTACCATAGGCCCGCGCGAAACCCCTCAACAACAAAGGCGTCCCCTTGAAGCCAAAACTGCTCTGATACCAAATGTAGGTTTTAACCCCGTATAGAAATTACCTGCATATGAATTCTAAAACACAGAAAATAAACAACGTGAGAGCATAACACATGAAACACATATACTGTTGGGTCCCTATAATACCAATGATTACTCCATTAATATTGTAGTTGTATCCCTTATTAATATTGTTGTGCCCCTATTGTCCCCATATTGTTATTACTATGCCCCATAGAATCCCTCTATTGTTATTCTTTTGGCTTTATATTACTATTGTTAGGTCGGTTGGCTTATATTGTGACTCCTTAGACTCCTATACATATAATGGAGGTTTTATCATTTGAATCATCCAAGAATTGTTCATTTATGTAATGTAAAGGAGGTTTCCCACTCAAAGAGGCTGAATTCTAAGGCGTTGATCTATCTTTTATATCTTCTCTTGAGCTGGTTTCATAAAATTTGGTATCAGAGCTTTGGATTCTAGGGTTTTGCTACTCCAAACAGGTCATCGTGGAATTTTCGCTATAACTTTTTTTCTGCGATGTTTCAGAAGTTGAAAAAAAAACCCATTTGCGAAAACATCGTATTACAGCTCAGGTCCGAATTTCAGAGCTTTTCATGCTATATTTGCGGAGATATGCTCCGAGGAAGTTGGTCTTTTTGCAGACTCCTGAATTACATTCCAAACAGGTGACCTGGGGAAAATCGTCATAACGTTTTCTCTGAGTATCGAATTGAAATTTCATAAAATGGTATAGAAAGAGGATAGACTGTAGTTTCTTCTATATATCTTTTAGAGCCATAGGTCAAAACAGGGACACGTCGCATGTTGTCTATAATCAGGTCACTGTGGGAGATTTGGCATAACTCTCCATTGGAGAATCCAATTGGGGTCAGATTGGTGGCATTGGAAAGAGGACACAAAGGGCTACTGTAGGTCGCAATTTCAGAACTGGATGATCCGAAATTACAAAGATACATTAGATACAATATCGAGCTCCTACAAAGTGAAAAAAGGTGTGTATATTTTTTTAAATGTTTGCTTAAGCTTGGTTTGAAAAATTATTTTGAAGGAATTCAAAGGGCATAGTGAAGAATTATTATCAGTAATTGATGCCCGAAGAAAGAAAATGGAAACACCTAGTAGGCGACCTGAAAGCTCTAGCATGACTCATGAAGAAGAGGAAGAAATGCAACATGATATATCAAAATTACGAGACCAAGTGCAACAAGTGTCACTTGCACAAAAGGTGTAGAAGCTAAGATGAATGACGTGGAAGCTAAGATGGATGATTTGAAGATAGATTTGAAGACAGACATGGAAGAATTGAAGATAAATATGAATAAGTTGCTACAAGAAAGGGTCACCAAGGGTGAAAGGGTAGTAAAGGAAACTCATGATGAGAACAAAAGAAATGTTAATCATGATTCCATAGACTCTAATATTGGAT
>APFE030597368.1:0-21974 GCA_000404065.3 Pinus taeda
CTCGGATCTAATGAGTTTAACTCATTTTTGAGAATGTGACCTTGCATTTCATCCTGTTTTCCAAACAATCCTTCCAAACTTTTCCATACTTCATTTGGAGTTGAACATGATTCAACATGAAATAGCAGTTCCGGAGAAACAGATAAACATAGGATGCCGAAGGCCTCGTCCATGCGATTGAAATATCTTGATTTCTCTATTGCCGATGTTGGTTCAACTTCCGTTTCCATGGTTATTCGAAATAAGCCTCTACTTCTGAGATGAAGTTGAATCTTTGGCTTCCATTCGAAATAATTATATGGAGTGAGAATTGTCGATTGTGGAAACTCCAATTTAGACTCCATTCTTTGTTGTTGCTTCAATCTTCTGAACCTGCAAATAAAATTGCTTGTGCACTGATTACAAATCCCAATGCTTTGATACCATGTAAGATTTTTGAGATACACAGATCTAGATCTGCAAAACAATAAACAAGCTTGCAAGAGAAGGAAGGAAGCGAGCAAGAATTGAGAAAAGAAAAAAAAATGATTCTACAATATTTAGTTTTAGAATAAATACATAAAAGCAACTAAGTTAAGCTTAGTTGTACATGCAATAACTAAAGCTAACTCAAGCTAAGTGTGCTTTATCTTATGTTAATGTGTACATGTGCCACATGCAGACAATAAGTTAACTGGAGCTAATCTAGGTGCATGTACACTAACACAGCTAGTCTAAGTGCATGTACACGAGCTAATCTAGGTGCATGTACACCAACACAGCTAGTCTAAGTGCATGTACACCAACAATCCTCCCTAACAAGCCTTACACAAAAAAAAAACCCTATCGAGCTAACGAGCCATACACAGAAAAACCTATGGAAAAATAGAAAAGCCTTGCAAAAGAATTAAAAAATAGCATTTTAAACTCCTGGTCGTTGCAGAAAGCGGCTAGGACAGCAATCTGACTTGATCTGGTCACGCAGCATCTAACTTGATCTAGATCTACAAACAAACCTAGATCAATGAAGTAGGAGCAGGAGTAGGATCTAAAATGGTGGTGGAAACCCAAATCCTGCCTCCATATATACGGATGATAAGGTAAGGGAAAGAGGAAAATGCCCAGATTGGCAAACTAAAAAAGACATCCAGATTTTTACAGAAAGAACTTGTTTGCCGTCAGAAGTTCGACGATCTTACAACGATTTGCAGTATCAATGGCTCCGCAAAGGTGAGAAGAAGCACGCCAAGAAGAAGCCGGTTGCAAAGAAATCTCCTGCGGCCGAAAAGAAGCCCACGGTGAACTTGCCTCGTTCTATGAATTAGTGTGAACAAAATCAGGTAAAGATAATATAAAAAATAATATAAATTTATTTTATCGTCATTTATTTTTTAATAGATAATTTTTATTTATTTAAAAAAATTTAAAATAAGAGTAAATTTATTTAATAAAAATACATTACATTTGTTAAGAGAGTGAGTACACTTACCATCTCCGAGTTATGAGATCGGTAAAGGGAATAAAAATCTCGTAAATGAAATAGTAATAAGATAATTATGAAATTAAAATTAAAATGAAAAAAGATTATATAATAGTAAAGAAATAAGGATATAATAAATTAACTTATATCTAATTTAAATAAAAATTATTTAAGACTTAAGACTTGTGTTTTTTTAGTTTTTTAGGGATATTATTAAAAGTATATAATTTTATTTTATTTTTTATTTAAATGTAGAATAGTTATTATATGAGAAGAAACCAAGTTAAAGTTTAATTTATATATGATTTATATGAGTAAATTGAAACTATTGTATGGTCTTAATAGAGTTTGTATCAATAACCATCTACATAATTTTGACTTTGAAGTGTTTGAACAAAATACTACAATATCTCTATTATTCCACTTGTAGATTCACCAATATTCACTTAACAAAAACTAAAATTTACAAAGTATCAAAATGTTACATTAAACCATGAGGAATTATTCCTACGATTTGATTTATGAGTCTAACCATTAAAGGGGATATACTCTTTTTTCCTCTTGTCACCAAATTTCACCTTGATTTAGTCTTTACCCCAAACTAGCCATGTGATCAATGTTGGAGTTGTTTGACCTCAAAAAATGGAGACATCTCTTTTTGGGGATAGACTAGTACAACTGGTAAATCCACTTGAAAATATGAGTTAAATTTGTATTTGAGGGGAGATATCTTAAATTTAAATAGTGAATTACATTCAAGGAATCACCAAAAACAATCACCTCATAAATTCCTAGATTCACAATGTTTCAAACCTTGATGTAAAGCATAGGCTTCATCAATGTTACTGGAAGTGTCACCTAAACCTACATATTTATATTACCAAAAAATTACCACCCTACCTACCACTGGTAAAATATATATAAACTAATTAATAAAAATATACTCATGTAAAATTATTAATATATAAAAAATACCACTGCCGCTCCTGCAATTCCTCCTCTGCAACCTCAACCCCTGCAATGCCTCTGCCCTCATGCAGTGGAAGCGCCCAGCTCCCGCACAACCACTCATAGACGATGCTATCTTTATTGCTGCATAAACTTTGGTTCGGGCATCCATTTTACCCACAGCTTAAATTTGCAAATTCGCATCCCCTCGGCCGTGGTAGCTCATCCTTCTGCTGAATTGCCTGTTAGCTCCGCTGCAACCCATTGAGCCCAATTCGGACCAAAATTCACCCCCAAGTGCCGAAAGTATGGTGCGTCATAGGATGCACAACAGCAGAGGTGGGAACAGAGGAAGCCTGACTCGCTCCAGGCACTCACCGGCTTCGGAGACCACCTCCTCCCTCGCTGAGCAGAACACTGGCCGTTACCCCAACACACGCAGTGGCAGAGGTCGTTTCCATTCGGGGGCCTCTGCTACGCCTCCCTCCACCTCCGACCCTTCTCCCAAAAGCACTCCGCCATCTCCTCTGCCACACTCCCAAAATGCTCAACTTACCTTTCGCTCTGCCCTGAACCAGCCCCTCATCGCTGCAACCATTACCATCAGTTTTCATGAGGAGAAGCAAAATTTGGAGGCACAAAACTATGAGGTTGGTGCTCGAATTATAGCACCTAAGAAACACAGAGTAATGGGTGAGGGCCGCATAGAAGCAATGAGGCTCTCAGGCATTGTAGTAGGAGGCTGCACCACTGCAGGGAGCAGCCAACCCAAGGCCAAAACGGAAATGGCTCAGTCTAGTCTTCAAGGTGCAAAGGAAAGAAGCTCAGAATCGCCAACCAGACACGCAGGGGAGGAAGTGGAACTGACTCCGCAGATTAATTGGGTCATCGATGATTAGTGTTGCATCATCGAGAAAGAGCAACTAGAGACTTTGGCAGGCGACACAGGAGCTCAAGCACTGGCAAGTGGCGCCATGGAAGATTACAGATGTTTCATTGTGGAGGAGCAGCCTCCGTCGCCGCCAGGACCCTAGCCGCCACCTCGATGACTTGTGCTCGCTGCCTGGACTGCCACCCTGTGGACCTTCAACGTGCCACGTGCCTGCCTAGTAGACTGCCACTCAGCTGCCACGTGTCTCAAGTTCACTCAGATTTGTTTTTCAATTTCTATCTTTTAAGCTCTTCAGTCAGGTTTTCCTTTTCAGTTTTTTTAGATACAATAATGCAAAACTTGTTAATTCGCTAGTTTCCCCTGCGTGGGCAGCGAGACTATATTTTTGAAAACTTTGGTTAAAAACTGGTTTCCCTTGTGGGCAGTTCAATTCTAGCTTTTTTTGTTGATTGATACCTTTCTTCTGGCATAACTAAGTACAGGGATAGTTTTCTTACTTTAATAGAATTAGCCTAATTTAGAAAAAAATAAATAAAAAAATAAAAAAATGATTAATATATATGTTTAATTATTTATTTTTGATATATATATGAATGAATGAGATTGAGTAACTATTAAGCGTGGGAATACATAAAAAGTAAAATAGTTTATTATTTTATTAAATAAATATTAATATTTTAATTTTAATTAGTAAAAGTAAAAAAACATCAAATCTAGAAAATAGTCTTTTAAATTAATCACATTTCAAAAAAATATTTATTTTCATATGTAAAATTTAATAAATCAAATTTAATTTAGTAACTTTTTTATAATAATCATTATCCTTATTCTCATATATATATATATATATAATTATAATTATTATTATTATTAAATTATATTTAACCCTATATAATATTAGACTATATTTATTAAATTTGTACATTACAACATCCTTATCAAACTAATTATAAAAACGTATTTCCTAATCAACGTTACGCACTCTAACCTATAATGTTACAAAGCATAAGCAAATGTGTTGCTGAACCTACATGCTCTAACCTATAATGTTACAGAGCATAAGCAAATGTGTTGCTGAACCTACATGTTTTGTAGCACTCTTAAATCCTAGGGTTAATAAATATATAGCCGATATGTATTTAGACTTTGTTATTTATGTATCATAATATTTTTTGAGTAGTAGTATGTAATGTCTTTATTTAATTTTATTGGTTGAAGTTAATTTTATTGATGATAAATTATAAAATATTTTTATATTTTTCAAATATCTAATTTGATTTATATGAAATTACGTTTGAGGAATTTCAAATTTTTGTAAATTAAAAATTGTTTAAATGGGGAAGATTTCATTTTTTCTAAATATTCTTAGGGTAAATTAAATCAAAATTAAATTAAATTGAAATTTTCAATTTCAAATTAAGGAATATGAAATAAAAAAATGTTTTCCAATTGTTAATGTAGGCTTCCATTCCCTTTCAAAGGTGTTTCTTTGTTTAGGTTCCTATTTGGATCCACAATTTCAATTCCAACATCAATGTGTGATCATCTTCAATTCTTACTTTGTATTCACTATGTTGGTGTTCATCTTGTTATAAGGACACCAATTTGTGTCTATGATATGTTGTAGCATAGTGCTTCCCATCAATATCACTTCAATTTAAGGACTAGATGTATTATGTGTTCATTGTGAAATAGATGTTGTGCTTAAGTCATTAGTTGATATTGGACAAAATGTTTTATAATGTCTTAAATATATAATATTAGGTTTTATAATATAAGGTATATTATAGGTGATTAGTTGATATTGGATAAAATGTCTTATAATATTAGATATATTAAGTTTTATAAGGTCTTATAATATCAATATATAATATTAAGTTTTATAATATAAAGTATATAAAGGATATATAATTATGCCTATAGCCATATATGGGCTACATTTACTAATGTAATTTACAAATAAAATGGATCTTTTCAAAATTTTAATCAATTTATTTTAATAAATTAGGTAAGGGTCATCTACATTGGAATTAATCTCCATGAATTTTGACTTTTAAATAAATAAATGAAAGATATTTGATTTCAATAGATTTTTTTTGTTGGTAAAATGAAAAGTATTTGAACTAGTTTCCAGTTTCAAATAAAAAAATAACAAATTTAATTTAAAAATAATTTATATCACCACTTAATGGGGCAGGTTGATTTTTTAATAGGTTGATAGTTAAGGATTTTAGGTTTTGAATATTAAACAATTTCGATCATATATTTGAACAACTTTACTCCAAATTGAATTGAAACTGTCCTTGGCTGCAATTTAGTTCGTCTGGCCCCCATTTGAAACCTCAATTCCACACCTACCATTTAAACAATTCTCAACTTATGATATGAAATGGATAATGGTCGAATATTTGTGCAATTTCCTCTCATGAATTGCTTTCTTCAATATTCCGAGATGCAGTGAACGGTGTATCAACCTTAATTGAATCTGCAGGAAGGCAAATGTTGTTCGGGTTTCATGCTGAGAGAGGACTTGCTCTTATATTACTGATCCATCCTCCTAGGTAGAATGCAATTACAACAGCCTAGATTTGTAAATAGACTCCAAAAAATACGATTGCAACAACCTAGATTTGTAAATAGACTAACAAAAATATTAGGGTTAAAAGACCAAAAAACATAAATGAATATGGAAAAGCTGAGACTCCCAAATTATTTGGGTTAAAAAACGAAGAAAAATATTAGGGTTAAAGCACCAAGAAACATAAACGAATATGGAAAACCTGGATTTCTAGATAAAAATGAAGAATAATAAAAAAGATAGGCTCCAAAACTATTAGGGTTAAAAAATGAAGAATAATAAAAAAGATAGGCTCCAAAATTATTAGGGTTAAAAAATGAAGAATAATAAAAAAATATGGAAAACATTGCAAAGTTCATGACAGTCGAGGATACCTCCAAAATTATTCAACTTCCATTTTACAAATGGCGCTATTTCCCTAGATACTTTCCAGAGCACACAAACAGTTACAGAAGTCAATTATGGATTTTCACCCACTAAATTTTGTGAGGTTATTGACCCCTAAGTCGTTGATCAGTCCATAGTTACAAAAGTCAATTTCATAATTTCATTAAATATTTATTTTTTATTTCCAAGAATTTATTTGTTTGTATGTGTTTTAAGTAGATATTTTGGATTTTATGAAATATATAGTAAATATAAATATAAATATAAATTGTTTGAAAGAATATAGAGTAAATATAAATAGATTTATATTTATTTGATTTATTATTATATTTAATTTTATATATATGTATGGTTAAATAAAATTAGGGCATTAAATATATTGAGTTAATTGTTTGTATGATTTGTTGTGTGTTAATATTATTTGTTAAAGTTTAATAATTAAATATAATACTATGTCATAATACATTCAAATAAACTAAAAGTGAAATTTATATTAACTGCGTTTATTAATATAATTGTGTTAGTGTAAATTCAAATCTAATAAATTAAACCATTTTTATATTGCAGATTCTAAAAATCTAAAAAACATGAACAAAATAATTATGCTATTAGCATCTCTCGCTGTAATAGGCTGTTAATATTAATAAGCTTTACGCATACCGTACATCAGTTGCTATATTTTAGCATCTCTCGCTGTAATAGGCTCTTACTATTAATAAGCTTTACGCATACACTATATCAGTTGTTATATTTTACAATGGTTATGCATGTTACCAGACTGAGATGTGGAGGACATGTGGTAGGAATGAGTCTATTACATTGCATTGTAGATGAGAATACAACAATACAATTTGTTAATGCGTTCAAAGAAGATAATTACTTTGTATAAGGAGTTGGTTAAACATAAAGAGTTAGTTGACTCACTGATTGAGGATTTAGTGTTTGAGTGTTGAGTCGATTTCATATACTATGAGTTATTTATAAAGAGTCTAAAGTTGAGTGATAAATTTTTTTATTAAAAGTGTGGTGAAAAAAAATTGGGATTTTTTTTTGAGAGATTTAAGAAAGTGGTTTTTTTAAGAGAATTTAAAAAAAAAAGGAAAAGGGTTTTTATTGGGAAGAGAATTTAGGACTTTGAAAAAGTTTGTCTATCTTCAAAAATAATTGTTTTTTTTTGTAGAGTATGATAGTGTTTTGGGTGAAGATTGTGCCTTATGGGAGCACATTTTGAAAATCATATTTCTTTTGGGGGGCAATATGGAAGATAACCTCATGCAATCACAAAATAAACTATAAAATAGAGTAACTATAAAATAGAGTAATGACCGTAGTCATGGGTTGCAAAGTGCGACTGAAGCATATGAAAAAAAGAAATCGAAAAGAAGAGACAAAGATCATTGCCATGGTTAGAGAGGTTCAGGCCGTAGCCGAAAAAATTAGAAGTCTAGCATAAGAGAAAGAAGAAATCAAGGATGATTGGTGTAGCTTTGATCTGCTACCACCTCCTACGTTTACAGGTAAATATTTTGATCACTGGGTTATCAATATGTTAACTTTTCTTAGAGCTAAAGAGTTAGTTGAGTACGAGCCTAATAACCCATATGATGAAGTATGTGATGCTTTAGCATTGAATTTTATAAAACAGACATTGGATAAGAAGTATTTGTGCAAGGTAGCAAAAGCCACAACTTCCAAGGAAGCATGGAAGTTCCTGGAAGCAGAGTTTGAAGCAAGGGCGAGTGACATGCAACAAAAGTTTATGTCACAAGCAAAGAAGTCAGTTACATATTGGAGCATAGATGAGCAAGACTCTGAGAGGAAAACAAAGCTTGGAGAATCCCACTCAAAAGTGGATGATGATTGTCAAAACCATAAAATTGGAACCCATTATGCAAGCATGCATATGGATGAAAAAGATGTAATAAAGATTGCAGAGAGAGAAGCAATGGCCTCTATATGTGAAGCAGAGCAAGAGCATATAAATGTTCAAGGACTCCAATGTAATGTGGATGATGCAGATGATTGTGAATCTCACTGTGATGAAACATATGTGGATGATAACTGCAAAGTCATATGTGAATTGGTGAATCCAGCCGCATCTGATGGATTTGGCGATGTTGAAATTGTCAATAAAATTGACAATAAACACATGCATGCTTGGATATCCCACCATAGTGTGGATGATCATTATGTTGATGATATGTGTGGTTTCTTTTTTGAAACAAGGATCGATTGTGACAACATGGTAAGCCAAATGTTTGATGAAACATTGAAGGTTGAAGCTACCATTGTAGTAGCAAGACATAAAGCAGTTGGAATTGCTCATGAAGCAGTATGTTATCTAGCAGCAGTTGATGATCAAGAACATGATAAAGTGATTGAAGAGTTTTTTATGAGAATATCCACTAACATCATAACAGTGGAAGACAACCTCCATGCAGTTGAAAAGAAGGCAGATGTAGAGAAGGAAGCTCTCATTGAAGAGAGTCATATTAAAGATGTTTTTAATATTGTTTTTGAATATGCAAGTGTTCAAAATAACATGGGAGCAGAAGTTGAAAGCAAGGTTGTTAATAAATTTGATGCAAATTTGAAGTTCATTGAAGAATGGATTCAAAAACCAATAGAACAAATTGATACGAGTCTTAAAGCAATAGCTAGAATAAAAGAATTGAATGAAATGGTTAATGATGATCTTAAGTGTGCAGATTACATGAAAAAAGAAACAATACATGATGATGAAAGTGAAAATAATGATATGGATTTTTCTGAAGACAAAGATGAATGCATTGAAACCATTTTTCAGTAGATTCAAGAAGAGATAAGATTTTGCTATCAACAAATATGGCAGAAAAAAGCCAGGAATATGAAGCGTAAGAAGCAAAGCAAAGAAGACAGTTTGAAGATACAATGTTATGGCAACAATCCATGGTTGAATGAATATTTGAAGAGAAAGGTGTACAAGATAAGATCAGATTGTGTTTCAGTACAAATTCAATAAAATTCAAAGGAAAATTGCAGCAACAACAAGTAAAGGAATATGAAGCCTACAACAAGAACTTACAACAAAGAATGAAGCAATTTCGAGGATATAAAATTTGGAAGAAGAGAAAAAAGAAAAAGCAAAATTGTGAAAGTCTTGAGTCATTGTAACCCTAGCTGAGACATAGACCAGCAGGCATGTTTGATTGATAATCGAGTCAATTTAAGTTATGTTGAGTCATGTTTTAGTTTAGCAGTCGTAATTAAGGGGGAGTGTTAAAAAAAGATAGTTACTCATGCATGAGGAGTTGGCTAAACATAGAGAGATAGTTAACTAAGTGATTGAGGGTTGAGTGTTTGAGTATTGAGTCAAGTCGAGTTAAGTGATAGATGACTTTTAATGTGTGGTTGCATGTGGGTGCATGTCAAGATATTTTAGGCAAGTAGCTAGTCGAAAAGGTTTAAATACCCTTCACCGGGTTCATTGTAAGAATCATGTTTTGTGTGATCAATAGAAGAGCCACAACTTGTGTATTTTATGTATGAATTCATGTTTTGTCTTCTCCGCCTTTCCAATAGGGCAGAGATTGAACAATCTAGAGAAGCCAGCCATATTTCCATAATCAAACCCTACTTGGACAAATCCATTCTCAAGCCTCAAACTCCTCCTTGCATAGATCACCATCACCCCGAATTCCTTCTTACATAGATCACCATCACCCCAAATTCTTACTACTAGAGGAGCACTCCCAAGACGATGAACTGTCAATCTTGGCTCAATTCCAATAAGAAAGAATCACAACCGACTACTTCCATATTTCGAAAGAAGCAATGAAAGCTCTGAAGAAAAAAATACTGACATAAGTCTCTTCTCTTCATTTCATAACAACATTTGAAGCCGTGGGGGCCCATGTATGGAGATGTAGGACTAGGGCCCTTGGTTTTTCTGGGTCGACAAGGTCTGTCAAAATTATTTTCGATGTGGACATACGTGCCATGATCGATCCCTAGCTTCCATCTTCGTATTATGGAAATGATTTCAGAGATGCATGTGCAACTTCAAGAGCTAGGTATCTTATGGAATACCTACTTTGTTATGTTGCAATGTTGATAAGGGATGCCAAGAACTCAATCACTGATAAGTTCGTGAGATCTACCATTGATTATTTGAAAGTCAAGAAGCCTCCGAGATCAGAGAATGAAGGAATTGATGTGCTTAATGCTTCATCATGGTGTCGCTTTCCTTTGAATGATGCAGATTTTGGATGGGGAAAGCCATTCCATGTTGGTCCAATCAAAGTAGAAGACATATGGGAAATTATTTTCCTATCTTCTCACCCATGTCATGATGATGGTGTTAATGGAGGGCCGGTTCTGCTTCTTTCACTCTCCATTTTTGTAATACCAAAATTTGTAGAGTTGATCATCCATGAAAGCAGACCACAACTCAACGTGAAGAGACGCTTTGGAATGTTGCCTCCAATGGATAATTGCACAACATAATTAGGTTTAGGTTCAAGATATTATAGGCTACTTATTTCTATATTTTCTTGGCAACACATGGACGTTGACCTAATTTTTTTTAGGTTTAGCGATAATATAACAGGGGAGCTTAACAACTCCATAGCAATTGTTTTGTCAAATTGTGCCTTTGATCATGTTGTTTGTCCCTGCAAATTTATAAGCTCTAGAACATAAACACAACTGATACAAAAATATGACACTCGTCACTATAATAACATAAACAAGAATGTTATAAAAAATTAGTAAAATCACATTAAACAAAAATGTTATAAAAACTTAGTAGAAGTGCATTAGAAGTGATGTTTTATTTTAGAGATTGTATCTTAGAGTGACATTTCATTTTGGAGATTGTATATTATTATTAAAAAATATATTTATATTAAATAGTTTGATTTTGTTTTTGAGAAATTTCATATTAAGAGTTAATAGGTTTAATTTTTAATTTTACTTTAATTATTAATTATTATTATAAAGATGGTAAGGTTTTATCTTCATCAAATTGTGATAGTTAAAGATATAAAATTGAAATTTTGGTATTATTTAATTTTTTTCTCTCTAGTTTATGGACGGAGAGATCATTAAATCTACAAAATATTTATACTAAAAAATCTATTCAAAAGAATCATTTTTTAATAACTCAACCATAAAATCTGATCAACCACCTCAAAAATATCTTAAAAATTAAACCCAATTTTATTATTATTATTATTATACACCAATTAATAATATTATATATAAACCGATATAACAATCGAGATATAATTTCAAAAATAATTTAGCATGTGCCTAATTTTATTTTCAAAATTTGAATTATCTATTTTTCTCTAATTTCAAAGTCATCAAACAGTAACACAAACTATATGACTTGGTAAAATACAATTACATAGAACTACCAAAATATCTAAAATCATTAAAAACAACAACTTAAATTTGTTGAAAACGTAATTTCAACTGCGCTCCAGCGATGAGCAACCCCAACAATTCACCTTGGAGCGATGTGATGAGTTGATATCGCATCGGCGAAATGGAAACAGGTATTATAAAGTTGTTTTTATTATTTGTGATGAGCGATCGCCTATCGGCATATCGCTATCGGCGGAAACCAAATGGGCAGCGTTTACCATGAGATAAGTTGCGACCCGATATCGCAGACCCGATGGGTATTCAACATTTTGTTTAAAGTTATTTCAGTTCCGCTAGTGGCTCGTTTTATGTTTTTATGCATTTTAGGCATATGTTAAAATATGTTGTATCGGAGGTATCGACAGAGATTGTGATCGGGATTTCGCAAATTGGGGAAACCATGGGTGCACAACTTTTGCATATATGTGTGCTATGCGATAAAGCTCGGACCCGATGGGTTTCCAAAGTCAAATTAATTAATGGTTGAAGTACAGGCCTGCTGCAAAATAAATTTGACGTGAAGTAAAAGTTACATTACCGCCGTTTATCTCAGTAAAACATTAAATGCAATTTACTGTGGGTTGGTAAGTTTTTGATGAAGTTTTAATTTTACATTACCGCCGTTTATCTCAGTAAAACATTAAATGCAATTTACTGTGGGTTGGTAAGTTTTTGATGAAGTTTTAATTTTTATGAGCGGGAGTATGGGCACACGTAAAAACCAGTAAAACCATTAAATTTTATTGTTTTTTTTTAATTTTTATGGCAGTATGGCAAGTAAAAACTGATGTAAGTTCTTGGTTGACATATATATATGTAATTTTTGTTTTGTTGATATGTAATTAAAAGGAAGGCACAGCAGTGCGAATGTAATACTCTGGATGCACGCAGCAGCGTGAGAAAAATATATGTGTAACTTTCACACAGTAGAATTATTCTTGGTGAATCCCTCTGTGACCGAAGAAGGTTATAATCTGTAACAACAACTCTTATTAATGAATAGAAATCTTTTGTGTGTGTACTCTGTATGGTGCTGAGAATTTTTTTTTTTGTCTCCGTTGTGTTAAAAGATCTTGTGGAAAAACAAAGCATTGTCTCTCTGTGCAAATTGTTATTGTTTTTGAGATTTTACCAGAAAAATCACCAACAGTAGTATAGCTAGTTCAGGGCTCTTTGAATTATCTATTTTTCTCTAATTTCAAAGTCATCAAACAGTAACACAAACTAGATGACTTGGTAAAATACACTTACATAGAACTGCCAAAATATCTAAAATCATTAAAAACAACAACTTAAATTAACTCACAAGCGCGATACCTACTTCATGAAAAAATGGGAGCAGCGCACTAACAAAGAGAAGCATAGCTTGTGCCGATTATCCAAATCCATCACAAAAAAACTTTATTCAGCAAACAATCATAAATTAACTGCAGCAGCTATTCCTATATGAAGGGTCAGATTTTCATCGAATTTGACTTATAGTCGCCTGGAGATCCACACAGGCCCTGAATGAAACGAACGATGGCGAACAAAAATAATACTGAAGGAAAAGCATTGAAAAGCACGAAAGGTGAGCAGTGCTTAAAAAATTATCACGCGAGATTCCCCTTGCACTTATTCCAAGAGAAAAGCCATATTAATTATCCAATAAATATATTGCAACTTTTATATTGAATCACAATTATCAAATGGAGGTCAAAATTCCACCATATTAGCGCGATTCAAGCTTTATTGGTTGAGAGTTGTTTGATCATGAAATTATTGTCAGGTCAAAACTATTAGTGATCTCCAATTCACCACTGGAACTTTTATATTGAATCACAATTATCAAATGGAGGTTGAAATTCCACCATATTAGCGTGATGCAAGCTTTATTGGTAGGGAGTTGTTTCATCATGAAATTATTGTCAGGTCAAAATTATTCGTGATCTCCAATTCACTGGATAGCAATATGATCTGTAAGATTTGTATGCCATGTTTTGGGGTTCACTGTTATGTATATATGATGTCTGCACTATCAAATCAAGAGGTTCAGGCACTTATATGAGAAACTAGAAACAGCTGAACTTAACTTTATTTTCATAGGAAAATAGCAATGAGTGTGCTGCACTCAATTGCTTGATCACTTTCTTATCTATTATTTTCTTGGGAAAATAGTAATGAATGTGCTGCATGCAATTGTTTGATTTCATTCTTATCAAGTAGATTTTAGAATACTTTTTAAATTTACAATCAAGATAAGAATGACTATGCCCAACAAAGTGCCTCTCATAACTTTGAAACAGTCCCGTATTGTAGTTCCGTTTCAACAAACTCCCCGTGTGAGAATGTATTTGTCAAATCTGGATATCTTGCCTGCAATATTTGGGCAGATGGTACAAACTCTCTACTTTTACAAGAAGAGAATGTCTAAGACAACTGGAGACTTCGTAGAGTTGTTGAAGACTTCTCTGGCGAAAGTTCTGGTGCCCTACTTTCCCATGAGCGGGAGGATATGCTTTTTCACTGCAGGAGGGAGACCCGAGCTCGATTGCAATGCAGAGGGAGTTCTGTTTAGGGAAGCCGAGGCAAATGTGAGCCTTGTCGAGCTCTGTAGTCTGGACTCGTCCAAGGACTCTAGCTCCATCTGGGACAAATTCGTTTATTGTCCTGCTCTTGCTACAGTCATCGATATTCCTCCTCTTATTGTACAGGTAAAATTTAAGAGCCACTTATGGTCTTTCCGTTCTCATTTACTTTATTTTTACCAAGAACAAGTTTGATATTTGAAGTGATCAAATATAAAGAAATTTGTGAAAAAAACGGGTATGTAGGGAGATCTATGTGTTACAATAATCAAACAATTGTATTCAGTGCTATAAAATAACGGGCATCAAACAATTGTACCCAGTGTTATAAACTAATGGGTGAGGGGATTAAATTATATAGCATATGTGCTGAATTAAATTTCAATTTGAAGTAGGGTGATAATTTTCATTTTTGGTAAAATGTATTTTATTAATTTCAAAACCAGCATATTACATCAAACTTTCCTATAAGTCATTTTAGTTTAGTTTCTTATCAGGGAGATTGGACAACATTCAAAATTGTATCCTTAGAAGGGATATAAGAGATAATTGAACTTTTAAAAAACCAACATCAAACAAGTCTATATTAGAACATTGGTTTATCTTGCCACATATATAGTTGATTATAGAAATATTTAAACTAGATCCATCACAAAGTTTTGAATTTGAGCCATTACTCTCATAGGGTTAGTTGGGTATGTTGAGGGTCTAGCAATTGCTAGAGGAATGTCGAGATTCTCGAGTGTGTGATCCATCATGTTCAACTTGTAATCATAATGTTTCATGTATCCATGCATATGATCCAAGGCTTGTAGCAGGTCCCTTCTGGGCTCTTAGCTATCGAGTAATATGCACCCCAAGAGGAAATTCACTTTCCAATGCAAATCTATTGTTTGCATATACTGATTAGCTTCACTTTGTGTATTACCTATGTCCGAGATCCATCCTATCCACTCTGCCAACACTTAGGGATATGGGAGAGGAGTTCTTTGAGATGAGGCTTCCCCTTCAGCTTGGTCAATTCCTCCTCCACATGCATAGGAATTCTCTCCCCATATCTAGCTACAAATCCATCCACTTTGTTATGTAAATGAGTGAAATTTCCTCTTCAGGCTCTCTCTTCATAGTAGGTCACCCCTCTCCTCACTCAACCTCTTGGTCTCGACATTGTGAGTACCATTGTAAGTACATGGACTAAAAACTAAGAGCTATTATGTGTTGCAATATCTTCTCTCCCTCTAATCCACCTCACCTATAAGTGACTAGAGACCACGTGATACATTATTTGTAAGCTAACCAATACCTCTTCCAAACTCCTATCCCTACCGACTTCCAAACACCAATTATCCACCACTTTGTTCAACCACCATCTACATTAGCCTTGATTTAGACCTTGGCCTAAAGAACAACGACACAATCTCCACCCAACCCACACTCCTTAAAGAGGACAAGGCCAATATCTCCTATTAGCCCATGTCGAAGGACGATAATCATTATATTCATCAAAGCTAAGAACATCCCACAATGCTATGCATCGTTTTCCACCCAACAGATTTCCAAACCACAACCCAACTCCACCGATACATGGTAAGGATGACAACGCGAGACCAACCACACCAGTAGCTAAGAAAAACATACACCCAAGAAACTACATAACAAGCATAACTAAGCTTAGTTATTTCTCAGTGAAGTTATTCCATACCAACTTTCCGTCAGGCCCCTCTCCCTCCCTGCTCCACTTTTAGCTTAATAAAGGAAAAACAACTAAATGGAAATTCCTAGATGCTCTCAGCAACCTAGCAAGGAGGAAAGGTTCCCCTGAAAGGATTGGAGAAAGAATGAACATCAAACATACACAACAAAAACATGCCCAACTCCAATATAGTAGTTACTTGGTTGAGATGAAAGGAGGCTTTGCTGAAATTATATGAACCTCCCAGTAGATTTCCATTTGGTGTCTCACTCCCTCAACTAAAGACTAATTAGTTAACATTCCAGGAAAGTCATGTGCTCATCGGGAGGAGGTATTGCCAAACTTAAAATCCCTTGCCACATGTAGACACCATTCTTGCTTGACACAACAGTCTAAGTGAGGAGTCTCAACACACTCTACAATTTTCTCAATGTTTGTTTTTCGTTGTTCTTTGCAACACCTCCTTGCTAGCCTTAGTCCAACCTTCAAACCAATTTTTTTCCAATCCTCTCTAGGTGCTAACATCCCTCCTATGAATTATTACATGCATATATAACATTAATGTCATTCTCCTAGCACTCATAAAGCCACTCCCTCATTCCTTGGGTGGTCCTTCATTTATTATCACTGTCATGTCTATTGCATATGGTGAGGGCATGTTACCACATCCCTATACCTATTGGTCATGGGGGTGATGGTGACCCACTCAATAACGGCTCCCCCTTATGGTGAATGGGTGTTACCACATCCCCGTACCTATTGGTCATGGGGCGATGGTGACCTAGTCAACTGTGTCTCCCCCTTAGCCCAAAGTAGTATAAATAAATTAAATTTACAAGATTATAATAAAATAAATTACAAAATTTGTTCTCATACCATAATAATAATATACCCATCTTAGTAAGTTTTTTACAAATTTGTACAAACTTTATATATATATTTGATGTAATTTTAAATAACTTTATATATTTTAAATTTTTAAAAATTATTTTTATATATTAAATAATGTTTTTTCTTAAAAAAAAGCTTACACGTTCAAATTTAGGAAATCTTACCCATTAATTTTAGAATTCACTTTTTTCATTGAATTTTAAATTAGATGGTTATTATTAATTTTGTTTTTTTTAATTTTCAAAAATTGGTATAAAATTTTATATTTAATAAATAATATAATCATTATATGAAATTTTTTTTTTTTTAAGCTTATAAGATGGTTTTAACATAAAAAAGATAATAAAAAAATAAAATAAAAAACCGGCATATATTTTATTTTAACTTAAAATCTAACCAACCTTTTTAAAAAGATGAACTCTTTTAAACGCAGGATTTTTTTTTTAATACAAAAAATAAAATTTAGCAAAAAAAATTATATCCAACTTTAAATGTAATTAGAAAATACATCTATACTCTTTAAATAATACTATCTATAATTTTATATATATTCATATTTTAATTATATTAAATCCTCCTCATGTGTGTACATTTTTTTATTAATCTCTAAAGTAATTAGAGAAGAAAAATATTATAATATTTAAATAATTTGCCAATTATTATCTTATAGGGCCATTTTAAATAATTTATTAATTGTATTATATTTAATGAAATATAATTACTTAGATATAATATTTTTAGGCCCAATTTAATATTAGCATCATTTATTTTGAATGTTGTATTTTTTATTTTAAAAATAGGGAATATATATAATTGGTTGGAGTTACCATCAAACCCTCCAGCGACCGAAAGTTTTTAATATTGAAAAAAAAAAGATAAGAAAACACGTCATAGCTAGTATGAATCTAGCCTTATATAGCTAATAGAGCCATGAATATCCAGGATTAATAAATATATATAGTTAATATTATGAATTCGTGTCTCAAAATATCTTCGGTTCAAGAAGTCTTTCTGTTAAAAGAATATTCGACCTATGTCTGCTCATTTCTTCATCAGGTAAATCGACCTACTCAAATTTTTGGCCATTCCATTCGAAGAAAGTGTAGTACGCTATCAGTATCTTTTGTAATTATCTTTTCTATTAATGGAGTAATGACATTTTGATTACAGAATTTGAGATTTTTTTTTAAAATTTACAAATAACAGTGGAATTAAATTAATTTGTTTAAACTCACTTTACTTCAGCTGTTATATTTTACTGCTAGACTAAAGATTGTGCACGCAGGTTACTAGACTAAGATGTGGAGGACATGTGGTAGGAATCAGTCTATCCCACTGCATTGCAGATGGGAACGCAGCCATACAATTTGTGAATGCATGGGCACAGATTGCACGATCTGGGGAAGCCATCCATATTTCCAGAATCAAACCCTACGTGGACAGATCCATTCTCAAGCCCCGAACTCCTCCATGCATAGATCACCATCACCCCGAATTCTCACTACTAGACGAGTACTCCCAAGACGATGAGCTGTCAATCTTGGCTCAATTCCAATCAGAAAGAATAACAACCGATTACTTCCATATTTCGGAAGAAGCAGTGAAAGCTATGAAGCAGCAGATATTGACAGAAGACTCTTCTCTTCATTTTATAACAACATTTGAAGCAGTGGGGGCCCATGTATGGAGATGTAGGACCAGGGCCCTTGGTTTTTCTGGCTCCTCAAGGTCTGTCAAATTTATTTTTGCTGTGGATATACATGCCAGGATCGATCCCCAGCTGCCATCTTCGTATTATGGAAATGCTTTCACAGATGCATGTGCAGCTTCAAGAGCTAGGGATCTTGTGGAATACCCACTTTGTTACGCTGCAAGATTGATAAGGGACGCCAAGAACTCGATCACTGATAAGTTCGTGAGATCTGCCATTGATTATTTGGAAGTGGAGAAGCCTCCGAGATCAGAGAATGAGGGAGTTGACGTGCTCAATGCTTCGTCGTGGTGTCGCTTTCCTCTGAACGATGCAGATTTTGGATGGGGAAAGCCATTCCATGTTGGGCCGATCGCGGTAGAAGACATAAGGCAAATTATTTTCCTGCCTTCTCACCCATGTCATGATGATGGCGTTAATGGAGGAGGGCTGGTTCTGCTTCTTTCGCTCCCCATGTCCGTAATGCCAAAATTTGCAGAGTTGATGATCCATGAAACTGATGACCACCAACTCAACGTGAAGAGACGCTCTGGAATGTTACCTCCATTATAGTTGCACGACATGATTAGGTTTAGGTTCAAGATATTCTATGCTATTTATTTCTATATTTTCTTGGCAATGCAGGGCAGTTGACCTAACCCTTTTAGGTTTAGCGATAATATAAAAGGCGAGCTGAACGACTTGCCAAATGGAAGTTGACCAAGGCGAGCTGAACGACTTGCCCAATGGAATTTGACCTAATTTTTTTTGAAGGTTTGGCGATGATATAAAAAGCAAGCTCCATAGCAAGTGTTCTCCCAAATTGTGCCATTGTTCATGTTGTTTGTCCCTGCAAATTTTTAAGCTCCATAACAAAAACACAACGGATGAAAAATATGACACTCATCACTTTAATAACATAAACAAAAATGTTATAAAAACTTAGCAAAAGCACATCAAACAAAAATGTTATGAAAACTTAACAAAAGCATATCAAACAAAAATGTTATAAAAACTCAGCAGAAGCACATTAATGTTATAAAAACTTAGCAAAAGCACATCAAACAAAAATGTTATAAAAACTTAACAAAAGCATATCAAACAAAAATGTTATAAAAACTCAGCAGAAGCACATTAAAAGTGATGTTTCATTTTAGAGATTGTATCTAAGCGAAGTTATTTGGATCGGGTCTTTATTCTAATCCTTACAATAACGGGTTAAATATTTTTCTAAAGAAATGAATTCAAGTGAATGGGAACTAAAAGTGTTACTAACCAAAAATAGAGATGCTATTATCACTAAAAATTATCTTTATATTAACCAGTGGATTGATTTTGTTTTTAGCAATTTTCATATTGAGAACTTAATAGATTTCTAGAATTTTAATTTTATTTTAATTATCAATTAATGTTGATAGTAAGAGTTTTATCTTCATCAAATTGTGGTATTAAGGATATAGAGTTGAAATTTATTTCAAATTTACTATTATATTCATTTTTCTTTTCAATTTAAATATTTAATAATAAATTTGACCACTTTCTTTCCCATCGACTATTCACTTATAAGTAAAAAATCACTCTTATCAATGTATATCAACCATTTTATTAATGTAATTATGCTAGTCTTAATTGATTATTGTTTTACATGGGTAATATATAGACTATCCTAGATCCATCTTAACAAGATCAAATCTCTCTCTTGAGGTGCAAAAGGTTGGGTTTAATTATTAGTCTTTAAATAGCCACATAGAGAAGAATATCATGAGCTAAGAATACCATGGGAAAAGACCATGGGTTGGTGAGTCTCTTGGCACAATAATCTTAATGAATGATGAGTAATATAGATAATCTTAGTGACTTAACTATTTCTTAATTTTAAAAAAATATAATCCTAAAAATGATTTTAATATAATATAATATATATATAAATATAATAATATATATATAAGCTTAAACTACTTAGATCTATCTACTCATATCACAAAGAGCCAAGAACCTATTAAGAATATCTGAGTGCAAATCCTCTTTGAGTGAAAAGAGATTTGATCCGATTAATTATAATCCAATTTAACATGATCTAGGTTGTTTAAATTCCTCCTTTAAATAGGCCTATATTCCCATGTGAATACCTTGAGTCAATATATGGGTTTCTAATAAACGGTGGATCTCAAAAACTATTAACTTGACCTAAGTCTTAAGTTTTACTTAACTATCAACAATTTATAATAATAATAATTAACCATCAAACAAAATAAATAATAAAATAAAATTAGATTTTTTAAATTTTTCTTTTTTAATTTTTATGAGTTATTTTTATTTTAACATTGGGTTTATTTTTATTTTATTTTGACCATTTTCAAAATGTTTTTACAAGGCCATTCACAACATCTCTATCAATCTAAAGAGCACCTTTTGAATGCAAAATTACTAATAAACATAACAACTCCATAAGCTTTTTTTTTTTTTTTTTTTTTCAGATGGCAAGCTCCCTTGATCATATTTTAGGAGGGGGTTCCACTTGGAAAGGTATTTGTTGTTTACTTTCATTGTTAGAGGAGGACTTAGCATAATTAACTAGTCTTTTCTAGCCTTGTGATTTTCCTCTCAACATTATCTATCTTCTCCACTATTTTAGTAATACAAATTATCAACTCTTGTTATATGTCACCTCTATCAGTAAGAACTCTACCCATCAATATTTTCATGTGCCAGTACAAGTTGATTGTGTACATATAGGATGAGAAATGAACCTTGGGAGCACTACCCACATAAGGGATCTAATCCCTAGTTTCTCTTTCCACATGCTTATTAGGAATGAAGCTTCTACTCTATCTCACTTCCAGTTCATAAATTTCTCTTTGTACTAATTCTAGGACACTATATTTGTATCTATCCATCGGGGCATGGACAACTGACTACACACAAGTTTTACCCACAATAGAAGGATTTGAGTTAGGGATAGGCAGGGACCCAGGTGACCTCTTCACCCAGTATGATGGCGGGTTGAAAGGTGAAGCCTAGCCATATTTCCATACCCAAAATTAAACACCGCCCTGGGAGAAGAAACACTGGAGTAGGTTGAAGGATACTAAATAACACATAGAGGGGAAGTAGCGGTGTTGAGTGGGGTTGGGATGAAAATGATAGTAAGGGAGAACACTAGGAGAATCCCCTAGAGGGAAATAAAAACCCCAAGAGCAAGACCATAGTAAAACTAGAAAGATAATAATCCAAAAATGGAAGCCAAGTGAAATTGAAATCAACACCAAAACTCAAGAGCCAACTTTGATTTCCATATCATGAAACCCCACCAAAATTAGCAAGCCTAGGATGAGTATATAAAACCAAAATACTATGAAACCATAATCCCTTGATAACATTGATATCATCACATTTACAACTACATAAATGTTTAAATTGAAAGATAAGAGAAATTGCAAACTTGCAATACCTTCTTTGC
>APFE030597368.1:21984-32319 GCA_000404065.3 Pinus taeda
AAAAGATAAGAAAACACGTCATAGCTAGTATGAATCTAGCCTTATATAGCTAATAGAGCCATGAATATCCAGGATTAATAAATATATATAGTTAATATTATGAATTCGTGTCTCAAAATATCTTCGGTTCAAGAAGTCTTTCTGTTAAAAGAATATTCGACCTATGTCTGCTCATTTCTTCATCAGGTAAATCGACCTACTCAAATTTTTGGCCATTCCATTCGAAGAAAGTGTAGTACGCTATCAGTATCTTTTGTAATTATCTTTTCTATTAATGGAGTAATGACATTTTGATTACAGAATTTGAGATTTTTTTTTAAAATTTACAAATAACAGTGGAATTAAATTAATTTGTTTAAACTCACTTTACTTCAGCTGTTATATTTTACTGCTAGACTAAAGATTGTGCACGCAGGTTACTAGACTAAGATGTGGAGGACATGTGGTAGGAATCAGTCTATCCCACTGCATTGCAGATGGGAACGCAGCCATACAATTTGTGAATGCATGGGCACAGATTGCACGATCTGGGGAAGCCATCCATATTTCCAGAATCAAACCCTACGTGGACAGATCCATTCTCAAGCCCCGAACTCCTCCATGCATAGATCACCATCACCCCGAATTCTCACTACTAGACGAGTACTCCCAAGACGATGAGCTGTCAATCTTGGCTCAATTCCAATCAGAAAGAATAACAACCGATTACTTCCATATTTCGGAAGAAGCAGTGAAAGCTATGAAGCAGCAGATATTGACAGAAGACTCTTCTCTTCATTTTATAACAACATTTGAAGCAGTGGGGGCCCATGTATGGAGATGTAGGACCAGGGCCCTTGGTTTTTCTGGCTCCTCAAGGTCTGTCAAATTTATTTTTGCTGTGGATATACATGCCAGGATCGATCCCCAGCTGCCATCTTCGTATTATGGAAATGCTTTCACAGATGCATGTGCAGCTTCAAGAGCTAGGGATCTTGTGGAATACCCACTTTGTTACGCTGCAAGATTGATAAGGGACGCCAAGAACTCGATCACTGATAAGTTCGTGAGATCTGCCATTGATTATTTGGAAGTGGAGAAGCCTCCGAGATCAGAGAATGAGGGAGTTGACGTGCTCAATGCTTCGTCGTGGTGTCGCTTTCCTCTGAACGATGCAGATTTTGGATGGGGAAAGCCATTCCATGTTGGGCCGATCGCGGTAGAAGACATAAGGCAAATTATTTTCCTGCCTTCTCACCCATGTCATGATGATGGCGTTAATGGAGGAGGGCTGGTTCTGCTTCTTTCGCTCCCCATGTCCGTAATGCCAAAATTTGCAGAGTTGATGATCCATGAAACTGATGACCACCAACTCAACGTGAAGAGACGCTCTGGAATGTTACCTCCATTATAGTTGCACGACATGATTAGGTTTAGGTTCAAGATATTCTATGCTATTTATTTCTATATTTTCTTGGCAATGCAGGGCAGTTGACCTAACCCTTTTAGGTTTAGCGATAATATAAAAGGCGAGCTGAACGACTTGCCAAATGGAAGTTGACCAAGGCGAGCTGAACGACTTGCCCAATGGAATTTGACCTAATTTTTTTTGAAGGTTTGGCGATGATATAAAAAGCAAGCTCCATAGCAAGTGTTCTCCCAAATTGTGCCATTGTTCATGTTGTTTGTCCCTGCAAATTTTTAAGCTCCATAACAAAAACACAACGGATGAAAAATATGACACTCATCACTTTAATAACATAAACAAAAATGTTATAAAAACTTAGCAAAAGCACATCAAACAAAAATGTTATGAAAACTTAACAAAAGCATATCAAACAAAAATGTTATAAAAACTCAGCAGAAGCACATTAATGTTATAAAAACTTAGCAAAAGCACATCAAACAAAAATGTTATAAAAACTTAACAAAAGCATATCAAACAAAAATGTTATAAAAACTCAGCAGAAGCACATTAAAAGTGATGTTTCATTTTAGAGATTGTATCTAAGCGAAGTTATTTGGATCGGGTCTTTATTCTAATCCTTACAATAACGGGTTAAATATTTTTCTAAAGAAATGAATTCAAGTGAATGGGAACTAAAAGTGTTACTAACCAAAAATAGAGATGCTATTATCACTAAAAATTATCTTTATATTAACCAGTGGATTGATTTTGTTTTTAGCAATTTTCATATTGAGAACTTAATAGATTTCTAGAATTTTAATTTTATTTTAATTATCAATTAATGTTGATAGTAAGAGTTTTATCTTCATCAAATTGTGGTATTAAGGATATAGAGTTGAAATTTATTTCAAATTTACTATTATATTCATTTTTCTTTTCAATTTAAATATTTAATAATAAATTTGACCACTTTCTTTCCCATCGACTATTCACTTATAAGTAAAAAATCACTCTTATCAATGTATATCAACCATTTTATTAATGTAATTATGCTAGTCTTAATTGATTATTGTTTTACATGGGTAATATATAGACTATCCTAGATCCATCTTAACAAGATCAAATCTCTCTCTTGAGGTGCAAAAGGTTGGGTTTAATTATTAGTCTTTAAATAGCCACATAGAGAAGAATATCATGAGCTAAGAATACCATGGGAAAAGACCATGGGTTGGTGAGTCTCTTGGCACAATAATCTTAATGAATGATGAGTAATATAGATAATCTTAGTGACTTAACTATTTCTTAATTTTAAAAAAATATAATCCTAAAAATTGATTTTATATATATATTTATATATATATATAATATAAATAGAGCTTAAAAACTAGGGCCTTAGATCTATCTAACTCCATATCTACAAAGAAAGCCAAGACCTATTAAATATCTTGAGGTGCAAAAATCCTCTTTTAGAGTTGAAAAGAGATTGATGCCGGATTAAAATTATATACTAATTTAACGATGACTAGGTTGGTTTAATTTTCCCCTTTAAATAGGCTATATTCATTTGTGAAATACCTTGAGTCAATATAATGGGTTCTAATATAAGGTTGATCTCAAAAAAAACCCTATTAACTTGACCTAAGTCTAGTTTACCTTACTATCAAACAAAATTTAAAATAATAATATAATTTAAAGCATCAACAAATACAATCAATAATAATAATAATATAGATTTTTTTTAATTTTCTTTTAATTTTTTATTGGAATGGTTATTTTTAATTTTAACATTGGTTATTTTTATTTTATTTTGACCAATTCAAAAAATTGTTTACAAGGCATTCAAATCATCTCTATCAAATCTAAAGAGCACCTTTTGATGCAAAAATATAAGACTAATAAAACATAACAACTCCATAAGCTTTTCTCCTTTTTTTTTCATGATGGCAAGCTCCCTTGATCATATTTTAGGAGGGGGTTCCACTTGGAAAGGTATTTGTTGTTTACTTTCATTGTTAGAGGAGGACTTAGCATAATTAACTAGTCTTTTCTAGCCTTGTGATTTTCCTCTCAACATTATCTATCTTCTCCACTATTTTAGTAATACAAATTATCAACTCTTGTTATATGTCACCTCTATCAGTAAGAACTCTACCCATCAATATTTTCATGTGCCAGTACAAGTTGATTGTGTACATATAGGATGAGAAATGAACCTTGGGAGCACTACCCACATAAGGGATCTAATCCCTAGTTTCTCTTTCCACATGCTTATTAGGAATGAAGCTTCTACTCTATCTCACTTCCAGTTCATAAATTTCTCTTTGTACTAATTCTAGGACACTATATTTGTATCTATCCATCGGGGCATGGACAACTGACTACACACAAGTTTTACCCACAATAGAAGGATTTGAGTTAGGGATAGGCAGGGACCCAGGTGACCTCTTCACCCAGTATGATGGCGGGTTGAAAGGTGAAGCCTAGCCATATTTCCATACCCAAAATTAAACACCGCCCTGGGAGAAGAAACACTGGAGTAGGTTGAAGGATACTAAATAACACATAGAGGGGAAGTAGCGGTGTTGAGTGGGGTTGGGATGAAAATGATAGTAAGGGAGAACACTAGGAGAATCCCCTAGAGGGAAATAAAAACCCCAAGAGCAAGACCATAGTAAAACTAGAAAGATAATAATCCAAAAATGGAAGCCAAGTGAAATTGAAATCAACACCAAAACTCAAGAGCCAACTTTGATTTCCATATCATGAAACCCCACCAAAATTAGCAAGCCTAGGATGAGTATATAAAACCAAAATACTATGAAACCATAATCCCTTGATAACATTGATATCATCACATTTACAACTACATAAATGTTTAAATTGAAAGATAAGAGAAATTGCAAACTTGCAATACCTTCTTTGCAGTTGCAATGCCTTGATCGTAGCAAATTACAAGTTGTTTGGCTTCCAACTGAATATGAGCACCAACCCTACATGAAAGGTTATGCTCATTCCCCAAAAAACATTGGTTCACCTTTTTTCTTATTTTTTCCTTCTCAAGAATAGTAAGTCCACAGAGGATAGAAATTTCCCACAAAATCTATGCAAAGAGAGGTCCCTGAATTGGTATATAAGCTACATGTCACCCTTCCTTGTCGTCCTTCTCCCAACCAGTGTCATCATACTCCATTTATTTATAGCATGATTCATACATTGTTGTTGTTTTTTAGCACCTCAGGGTCCAATGCAAAGTGGGTTGTCACGCATCCAGAAACCTCACCTCCATCCTCTCCCATGCTCAATTATATATTGTTTTGATTATTGTTATACAAAAATCCATGTAGGATTCCATTTAGTGGCAGCCCTATCCCTCGTCATTAAATTTTCTATTCTCATTTCAATTAGTGAAGTCCACCCCACCATTTAAGCATCCTCCATTGGAGGAATTCACTAATCAATATTGATTTATAATTTATTTTTAAACTTAAAAAAATATAATTTATATAAATAATATTTTGATTATGATCAAGTATTATTTATACTTAGTTTTTAAATTAAAAAAAATATTATATAGAATTTGATTTGTTATAGTTAAGGACATACAAAATTAAAATATTCTCTAAATTCTAGCATAGATTCATCTATTTGGAGTCAACGTGGCGTCGTAGAGGGATCAGAATCTCTCGATTGCAAACATTTTTTTGGGGAAATTGAAAAAATATGTGGAAGGGGGGAAGTTTTTAAATGCCCCCACCCCCCCAGGAATATTTAATTTCTCTTGGCTCTTGGTAGATTTGGAGTTAATATGGATCTATATTGGTTTTGAGAAAAACAATAATTAAATGTTTTAACTATGATAATTTATTTATTTTAATTTATTTTTTATTTTTATTTATTTTATTTTTTATCATTATTTTTTTTTGCCACTTCTCAAATTATTATATATATATGCATAGTTTACATTGAAATATGTTATTATGATTCACATTCTCCGCATTAAAATGTTAATACATGCCCCCTCATTTTTTAAAGTACAAAACATATATCCATAGGATATAATATCTCTCTCCACACACACACA
Organism: Pinus taeda; assembly: GCA_000404065.3. Lineage (NCBI taxonomy): Eukaryota > Viridiplantae > Streptophyta > Pinopsida > Pinales > Pinaceae > Pinus > Pinus taeda. Next base: position 27,453 of record APFE030597368.1, read on the forward strand.
AAACACATTGAATTATGTTTTTATTGATATTTATTTTAATGCTACATGTTTGTTTATCTATTTAACTATTTATCTCTCTATATATATGTGTTTATGCCTATTAAATTATTTTTGTCGTTAATAATTTTTTAAATGTTATATGTAAACTCCATATTAAATATTGCATGAATTGCAAATATCCCTCATATCCTAAATTAAAAAGAACTTATTAATGTAATAAGAACTCTCTCTTTCTCTCATGATTTATAACCCACATGTAACTTTATTTTTTATTAATATTTTTCAAATATATAAACATTAGATCATTCCATAAAATGGATCCCAAATAATATTATCAAATCCATCGATATATCTTACATTGCATTATTCTTAGTCCTTCAATATGAAAGCGAATGAACATTCTTGAATAATCATAGCTCTGTGATATCCATAACATATTAGACAATGTAATTCACACATTACAACAATTTAACAAATCATCAAGCATTCACGCATGACCATGTAAATAGATTTGCAACTTAGGAAAGTATCATTAACCACAACGATATGAAAGTCCCTCATACATTTGAGAACATTCGCATAAGCAACTCATTGTATACAAACAAGAATAACACATTCCTCCATTAGCAGTGTTGATACATATAATTTCATGAAACATAGCAACATCATTCATCATTCATAGTGAAACACGTGTACAATAAAATATAGTTATCTGATTAACTTGAATGATTGGTGGCTGAGGGATGGACTTCAAATCTCCACCTAACCATAGGCCAATTACATTGCAATATTTCTTACAATTAATCACCCCCGATCCAGATTTAGGGTATGATGAGGTAAGTGCTCAAGGGAATTCACATCAATACCTGTCAAGTCACACAACAATCTAGAGCACACAATGTATCCACCTCGTAAACACCACAGGAATCCAGAGCCCACAGATTCTTGGCTTGCTAAACACCTGATCCAAAATGGATCTTAAACCCTCTAAACCTCTAAGTCTTCAAATATCATAAAACACTATCGCATGGAAAAAACACTAAGAATTGGCAGAAACACAACTAAGCGGAGGTTCAAATGGCGTAGCACAGGAGCCATTGGATCGGGCCGATCAACAATCCAGATCAGATCGGCGATATCACATCAACGGAGGTTAGTGGGGCATATCGGCGCTAACCCTGGGTGAGTTGCGACTGTGATCCAGCGATATAATGTGGACCTTCGGATCGACACACAAATCAACAGCGGAGACCACGTATAACGCATCGTAGATTTAAAAATGTAAGACTTACTGCAAGCCAAAGACACAAATGGTATGTGATTGCAACTTATCACATCGCAATATAACAAAGCAGTGACGCCAAGAGGACCGTGGGCCTTGCGACATGCAATAAAGGCCAGACCCGATAGGTATTATGGACGTGATTTAAATATATTTGAAGTTTGGATTTTGCGGATTTCTTTGCATTTCCCCGTGTATTGATGTTTGGCCACATGCAATGCGATATTGCGATAGAATGGCGGGCCCGAATGGTTTATAAATACAGCTTCATATAATTTGAATTTCATGGTAAATGGTATTTCGGTCAGACTTCAGGCAGTAAGTGGTATTGGAGAGGCTCTGCCTGATCCCATACACTGTCCGACACGTAGCACACCATAGGAGAGAGAAAATTGCTTTTTCAGGTGAGTAATATCCATGCACCTAGGCCACCTAAAATGGTTATCAACCATTGGATTGGGAGATCATGGATCAACAGTGGAGATTGAATATACTACTTGATATTTTGGGTTGGATAGGAACCGTCGGAGTGAAGGCAGATCAACGGTGGGCTTGCGACAATAATAAAAGGCGGACCCGAGAGGATTATAGGGCAGACTTTATACCATTTGAAGTCCGGATTTAATGTTGTGGTCAGGTTTTTCATTTGTTTTCAATGTATTTACATTAGTATCATATAAAGACCAAATATGTGTTATATCGGGGAATTGTGCAGAGGAAGATCGAACGGTCGGTTTCACCATGCCCACCGATCCTTCTATTTCTAAAAGAAACTATTCTTGTGCCTTAAGAATTTTAACAAAACGTGTCTACACTGAAAAGGGAGGTGAACAGACACGGTCGAGAGGCTTAAAAACCACTCTATGGCAGACAAAAGAGGCAAAAGGGAGTGGAAGAGAAAGCAGACGACAGAGAGCAATAGGACATGGTTGTAGACTTGAGGATTTTGAGAAAATCCTTATCGTTTTTTCACTATTGTGTTGAGACTCGGTTTGAGATCACACTTGTAATAATCTGCTCTTGAAGACATAATATAAAGGTTGACATTGAATGCTTGGACCGAGAGATGTAGCCAGGAAGTCTGGTGAACTCCTTAATTATTGACTGTGTTGATGTGTTGAATTGTTATGTTTTCCAATTGTTAAATGCATGTATTATTCGCAATCTTTTTGATCCATCGCACTAAATAATATAGGAATTCCTGCACATGAGTCTATAATACCTTAATATTGATGTAATATCTCATTATCAGATCAAGTGGTATCAGAGCTTTTGGTTTTGCATTTGGTTTTGGTTTTGTTAAGGTTAGACAAGCTTGTGTTGGATTTTGAATGCTAACTAGATTAAAGCTCAGACTAGGAGAAGGAGAACTTGTTGAGGCTAATCCAAAGATTGGAAGAGTCTATTCTCAGAGGAGAATGGCAAAAGAAACTCCATTGGGATCAAAATCTCAATTTATAAAAAGTTTTAAGGCACTCCAAGCCATGGTGGAAGAGATGTATCTAGAATTTAAGAAGGGTCAAGGTGAAAGCACTTCAACACCTAAACCAGACAAAGAAGCAGAGGAACCTTTTCTAGTTGCCCCTCTAGAAGACAAAGGGAAAGGGGAAATGACTCCTACACCATCTCCTCCATCATCACCTGCATCATCCTCATCATCTTCTAGCTCTTCTAAGAAAAAGAAGAAAAATTCCTTAATCAAATTAGATGTGAAGTTTGATTTTCCAATTTATGATGAAGAACTCAATGCAAAAAAGCTAGATAATTGGATATGACAAATTGATGTATATTGCAGGGTACAAAATGTTGATTCAGAAAGGAAGAAGATTCAGCTAGCTAGCCTTCGACTTGGAGGAACTACACTAGTATGGTGGGAAGGCAAGACACAAGCTGATCTGTAAAAACATGGTAAAATCATTTCTATCTAGAATGAATTTGTTTATGATATCAAAAAAACAATTCTATCCTTTAGCTTACATGCAGCAGGCAATGATGAGTTGGAAAACTCTTCGTCGATTGAAGTGTCAAAGTGTACAGAGTTATACTCAAGAATTCAGAAAGAGAGCTTTAACTCTAGGTATATCATTAGATTCACCTGAGACTTTATTAAAGTATATAGGTGGTCTTCATAGCTATTTAAAGCATACCATTCTCATGTTTAATCTCAGTAGCTTAGATGATGTGTCACTTCAAGCTACACATCTAGAAGCTAGAGGTAAGAATGTAAACCCAGAGGTTGGGGGATCATCTAAATATTCTGTAAGCAAGAGTAAGGAAAAGAATAAATTGAAATGGAAGGAGAGGAAAGCAAACACTGTAAAGAAGGATAAACCTTCATGCATTCATTGCAATAAAGAAGGACACGATGAGTCACACTGCTGGTTTTTGCATCGAGAACTAAAATCTAAGAAGTTCGGTGGAGAGAAGAAAAAGAATGTTGCAGCTATTCAGCAGGACTTGGGATCAGATTCAGGCGATGAAACAATAGTTACAATCACAGGAATTAAAGGTAAATATTTCGAAGCATCCACAAATAATTCTACACAATCTGTTGATAATGAAAATAATGAGAGGGAAAGAAATGACATTTTTTGTATTAGAGTAATTTCCAAGCACATTAAGGTTGATACTTTGTTTGATAGTGGATCACAAGTAAATTTTATTTCTGAAACAATTGTAAAAAAGTTGAGATTACAAACAAAACCTCATGAGAAGCCATATCCATTAGGTTGGGTGTGTGATAAAACAAAGCTACAAGTAACAAGACAATGTAAACTTAGGTTTGCTATTGGATCAACATTTGTAGATGAAGTTGAGTTAGATATAGTTCCATTGGATATATGTGGTATTGTTTTGGGAAGTCCATACTTGTATAATAGGAAATCTATTTTCTATAGAGTTGAGAATAAGTATCAACTCACTAAAAATGGAATAGAATACATTAGAAGAGCTCATAAACTCAAAGATAACTATTCTCTCATAAACTCAGGGCAGATGAAAAGAATTGTGAATTAAAGTAGGAAATATTTACTAATGGTTGTAAAGGCAAAGGATCCTGAAAAATCCAATGCATTTGAAGGCTATGATTCTAAACAGAAAGTTGATTTAGTTAAAGTTGTCTCAGAGTATGATGTTCTATTTCAAGAACCAAAAGTTCTACCACCCAAGCGAGAAATAGTACATGATATTTGTTTGGAGAAAGATGCTCCATTACCTAACATTGGAATGTACAGGTTATCAGCTTTAGAGAATGTAGAGATAAAGAAGCAGGTACAGGAGTTGCTCGATAAAGAGTTTGTACGACCAAGCACATCACCATGTGGATCTTCAATTGTGCTGGTGAGAAAGAAAGATGGTTCATGGAGAATGTGCATTGATTATAGAGCACTAAATAAAATAACGATCAAGAATCGTTATCCTCTTCCTCGTATTGATGATTTATTAGATCAATTGAAAGAAGTAGTTTACTTTTCTAAGTTAGACTTGCGAAGTGGTTATCATCAGGTCAGAGTTGCAAAACAAGATGCATGGAAGACTGCTTTCAAGACAAAGCAAGGACTTTATGAATGGTTGGTTATGCCTTTT
>APFE030597368.1:35524-106438 GCA_000404065.3 Pinus taeda
ATTTGAAGTCCTGTTTTTGCAGATTTCTTTGTATTTCCCCGTGTATTAATGTTTGGCCACATCCAATGCGATATTGCAATAGAATGGTGGACCCAAAAGGTTTATAAATATGGCTTCATATAATTTGAGTTCCGTGGTAAATGGTATTTTGAGTGGACTTCAAGCGATAAGTGGTATTGGAGAGGTTCCGCCCGATCCCATACACTGGCCAACACGTAGAACACTGGAGGAGAGAGAAAACTGCTTTTTCGGGCAGGTAATCTCCATGCACGTAGGCCACCCAAAATGGATGTCAGCCATTGGATTGAGAGATCATGGATCAACGATGGAGATCAAACAGACTACTTGATGTTTTGGGTTGGATACAAACCATTGGAGTGAAGGCAGATCAATGATGGGCTTGCAACAACAATAAAAGGCAGACCTGAGAGGATTATAAGGCGGACTTTATACCATTTGAAGTCCAGCTTTAATGTTGTGGTCTGGTTTTTCATTAGTTTTCAATGTGTTTCCATTAATATCATATAAAGACCAAATATGTGTTATATCGAGGAATTGTACGGAGGAAAACCGAATGGTCAGTTTCACTGCACCCATCAATCCTTCCATTTCTAAAAGAAAATGTTCTTGTGCCTTACGCATTTTAGAAAAATGTGTCCAGACCGGAAAGGGAGGTGATCAGACAGGGATGAGAGGCTTAAAAACCACTCTATGGCAGACAAAAGAGGCAAAAGGGAGCAGAAGAGAAAGCAGAGGATAGTGAGAAAGAGGAATCGGTTGTGTACTCTTGTAGACTTGAGGATTTCGAGTAAATCCATGTTGTTTTGTCACTGTTTTGTTGAGACTCAGTTTGAGCTCACACTTGTAATAATTTTCTCTTGAAGACATAATATAGAGGTCAACATTGATATCTTTGACTAGGAGACATAGCTAGGAAGTCTGGTGAACTCCTTAATTATTTACTATGTTGATGTGTTGAATTGTTATGTTTTCCAATTGCTAAATGTCTGTATTATTCGCAATATTTTCAATCCATTGCACTAAATAATATAGGCATTCCTGCAAATGAGTCTGTAATACCTTAATATTGATGTAAGATCTCATTATCAGATCAACACCATAGGAATCCAAACCCCACATTGTCTCCACCTAATAAACAACGTAAGAATCCATAGCCCATAGTTTCGCCAACTACTAAACATGAATCCAGAGCACATAATGTCTCCACCTACTAAACACAAAAGGAGTCCAAAGCCCTCAATGTATCCACCTACTAAATAGGATTTTAGAGCACACAATGTCTCCACTTACTAAACAATACAAGAGTCCAAAGCCCACATTATCACCACCTACCAAACATGAGCATAGAGCACCATGTCTCATCTTCGTGCCATGCTCTTCTCTATGTTCCTGCTCTTGTAATTACATTGTGTCATTTTTCGTCCTTTCTCCTGTGATCTCCCTCATGATTTCCTTCTACACGTATCAGCATATCTGCATACCATCTCATATTTGTCTCTATTTCCCTTCTCTTTCCTGTCAACCTCTTTTTTCCATCGATTCAGTCACCTTCCTCTTGCATGTTGACCACACCAACATGCCCCATGATAATAGAGGTGGTATGGGGTTCATCCTTCCCTCATGGAACCCATACTCAACCTCTCTACCTGTTGTGCATAAAATTAAACTTAGTTGTGGAATTGGTAGCATAATAAATGAAGTAGCATGGGATTAATGACTTCCCAAGCAACTCCTCATCTTTGGACCTATGAACCTATGTACATTCCTCCAACCTAGTCATTATATGTATTTCTACATTATCTACATGAATTATAATTCAGAGTGATATTTATAAGAGGGTTAGAAAAATAGTTGTTACAAACCCCACCCCCTTAGAGTAACATCGTCCTTGGTATTTGATACACATAACATAAAATTCCATCATCGAGCTTGATATACATGTAGTTATTTTTACATTTACTTACACAGTAAAAAAAATGGGTAAGATACCCTCATTTGATAATCCATTTCCCAAGTGGCATCATCTAGCCCAAATCTCTTCCACTGCACCTTATTCTACTTAATTACTTGATTCTGGAGTGTAATTTTCCTTCGATCTAGAATGCGCTATGGTTCTGGTTGGAATTCTCCCCCACATTCCACCTATATCACAAACCAATCAACAACATGATTAACATCCGAACATAAGTTTTTATTAAAGAAATTGGAAAACATCATGTGCTTTCACTATGGGTTCCAAGGCTATTTTATAACCCATTGGGCCCACTCTTTTTGAAATCTAAAATGGTCCAAAATTTTTTGGTGCTAACTTAGCATAAGACCCAACTCTTAATAAACTCTTTCTTGGTCTAATACAAAGATACACATGTTTTTCTAGTTGGAATTCCTTATGCATTCTCTGTTATTCTACATAGCTTTTTTGTTTGTCTTGAGTTATTTTTAATTTTTCCTAATAGAAACTGCTTCTTGTTCCATTTCCTTCATCATATTAGGTCTAAGAAGCACCTTGTTCATTGGATCATTCTAGCTTATTGTTGTATTACATTTCCTTCCATATAGTTCCTTAAAAGGATTCATCTTTAATTATTCCTAATACTTGTTGTAAACAAATTCTACCAAAGGTAGAAACGCTTCCCACCTATGAGACTGATGCATGATATACATTCTTAACATGTCTTCCAACTCCTTGTTTACTCTTTCAATTTTTCCATTAGTTTGAAGATGATACAATGTACTAAATGTTAACTTTGCTCCCAAGCTAAAAAATGATGCTTTCCAAAAAATTTGGGTGAAATTCATATCTCAATATGAGATGATATTCTTAGGTATACCATGTAATATAATTATTTCTTTCAAGAAAATATAAGCAATATAAATTTCCTTGTGGGTGGAATTAACAACTATAAAATGAACTTCCTTACTCAACTTGTCCACTACCATCATAATGGTATCATGCCATTTAGATGCCCTAGGTAACCCTGTGATGAAGTCCATAGAAATGACTTCCCACTTCCACTTAGGAATGAGGATTGGTTGTAACAATCTCGTTGGATGTCTACATTTCACTTTTCCTTGTTGGAATTCCAAGCATATGGAAATATACTTAGAAACATCATTTTTCATGTTTGGCCAATAATACATCTTTTTCATATATTTTATCATTTTTTTATAAACAGGCTGAATTGAATAAGGTCTTTACTCAAACTCATCATAGATGAGCTTCTTCAGGTCACCCATACAATTTATATACCATCTACCTCTAAATTTCAGTATAATATCATCATCAGTGAGAGATTAATTCTTACTCAATGCTCCTTTTGGCTCTGCTACAAACATTCCTTCACTTGTTAGTAATTCCCATCTTGAAGAAATTATTCTTTAATCCTTTCTTTGATATCAACTTCACAAATATTGATGGATGCCACATGATCAAATTTCACCCTTATCATTAGTGCTTTACTAAGTTGTTTTCCTTATCTTTCATATATTTTATTTCCAAAGCAAATTCATTGATCGAGGCTAGCCATATTTTATATCTTGCATTCATCTTGGGTTGGTCAAATAAATATCTCAACCCTCCATTATATGACATTAAAACAAGCTTCCTTCCCAACAAATAGTGCCTCCCCATTTCAATTCATGCACTATCGCCACTAGCTCCAAGTCATGGGTGACATAATCTTTATCATGCTCATTTGGCTTCCTTGATTCATAATAAACCGCTTATCCCTCTTGCATTAGGACTCCATCAAGAACCTATTTTACAGCATCAATGAAAACAAAACAAAAAAAAAAAATTCCAGGTCTCTTATTCACAATACTAGTGCATGTGTAAGGAGGTGTTTTAATTTCTCAAAACGGGATGCACACTTTGGTGTCCACTGGAATTTAACTCCTTTACTTTTTAAAGTTGTGATTGGTTGCCTAGTATTTGAAAAATTCCAAATGAATCTCCAATAATACTTAGCATATCCCATGAAGGATCTGACTTCTGCCACATTCTGAGAAGTAGCCCACTCGATGATGGCTTTGATATTCTTAGGATCTACTACCACTCCTTCCTTTGAAACGATGTGTCCCAAGTACAAAACTTGTGATTGGAAGAAATAACATTTATTGAATTTGGCATAAAGATTGTTTTATCTCAATAATTGAAAAATTATTTCCAATCGTTCTTCATGTTCCTCCTTGGTTGTATAATAAACCAAAATTTAATTCACAAATACCAACTCAAACTTTTCCAAATATGGATTAATAGTGTTGTTTATTAAACACATAAACTTTGTTGGAGCATTGGTAAGTCCAAATGGTACCACCACAAACTCGTAATGTGCATACCTAGTTCTAAAGTTGTCTTGTGGTTGTATTCATCCTTAATTCATACCGAATGGTACCCATACCTCAAGTCTATCTTTGAGAACACTACAACTCCTTGCAACTAATCAAATATGTCATCAATCCTAGGCAAAAGATACTTGTCCTTGATTGTGGATTTGCCTAGTTGTCTATAGTCAATGTAATGTGTTATCCTTTTTCGTCACAAATAGTATTGGATCTCCCTAGGGCGATATGTTAGTTCTGATGTGTCCCCTCTCTAGGATTTCATTTAATTGCAATTTTAGTTCCACTAGCTCTAGTGTGCTCATACGATACAAATCTTTTGACGCTAGTGCCAATCCTAGTAATAGTTTAATTAAGAAACCAATTTCTCTTCTTGGCATAAATCTTAGGATTTACTCAATAAATACATCATTGAATTGTTTTAATATTGGATACTCTTATATTCTATATTTTTTAACCTTTGATTCATTGGTCACTTTTACAATATACAATTCACATCCCTTCCTGTCACACCTCTTCATCTGCAGTGCTAATATTTGTTGCATAGTAATAGGTTTTCTTATACCTTGCAGTGCCACTTTTTCCCCTTTGTCACTAATACGTTCGTGCAACTTGTTGTAGTTGTAAACCTTCATCTTATGGCTCACTAGCCTCTCCATGCTGACTAAAATGCCTTATGAACCCAATGGTAATACTTTCAAGTTTGCATATGTGGGCATGTCATTTATCACTATTGGACATGACTTCAATGCATCTTCAACTCGTCTCTTATCCCATATTTCTAGTTGAGCTAACCATAAATTTTCATGGGCTACATTATGCAATGAACACTTCTCTGCAACTTTTGGACTATCATAATTGAAACTAGAACCTAGGCCAATCAAAATCAAAGTAGTTTTGTTATTTATTGTACCCTCCAGCTTGATCATTGATGCTTGTTGATTGGGCCTACATATTTTCCAACGTGGAATAAGTTCATGGCACATTCTAAGCCACACCATTCATTGTCTCTACTTCTCACACATTCTATAGCCTCAGGCCATTTAGTTGTTGCTGAAGATAATTTTTCTTCTTGTGGTTTCCTCCACAATTCCAATACTATATATGTCTTCTTCTAAACCCCCTAACTCCCTGTCTTGTAGGATTAAAGTATTAATATGTATTAGAAAAGTAGATTTTTATCGAAGCTCACCCTTGACAATATTGGGAAACTTCACATTCCTTCCTCCTAGATAATGTCCTGCAATTTTATTCCCTTTTCCTCTAAATATGAGCTTAGCTTTTTCTTTCCAATTAGTTTGGAATTCAATCTTATGCTTGGATTATTCATAGAAATACTTCATATTTTAGATGGTGTCCTCTAGGGTCTTTGACTCATCAAAATTTATTATTTCCCCGTAATCTTGCAAAAATCCACTAAGATACCTCTAGATCTTTACCTTCTCATCCTCGATGTAAGGCACATACCTTTGCAGCTCCAAGAACCTGTTGGTGTACTCATCAGTTGTCAATTACCCCAATTTGTGCTCATGAAATTCCTTGATCTTGTTCTTATAATACCTTTTAGATAGGTACTTCTCCTGGAAATATCTCTCAAATCTCCTCCAAGTCAACTCATTTTCTCTAATGTTCTTGGAGTTCCTTAGGTATTCCTACCAAATATCAGTAATGCCTTTAAGGATGAAAATGGCTACTCTTGCCTTCATATTCTTATAATAATAATTCACCATGAAATAATTATTCATTCCTAATAACCATGCTTCTACTTATTTTTCTTTCTTCACCTCTCCATCAAATGTAGGAGGTTTTTCCTCTATAAATTATTTTGGCATAAAATGTTTCTCTTTCATTTTCTACTGGCAATGTCTCTTAGTTGCAACACTAGATAGTTTCTCAGGATTTCTTGTCCTCCTCCTTGGAGTACTTAGTGGATTTCCACCTCTCATTGTATCTTCACTTACTTGCATATGTATTTTCTTATATTTTTTGTCTTGTGCATTATCAATCCTTAATTCTTTCTGCCCAAGTCATGATGAAATTTTCTTGTATTTATACCTTCCTAGGTAGCTGGCACCTAACTCATGTTGATTTTTTCTTTGCAAATATGATAATATTTGTAGTATAATTGCATTCACTTATGCATGCTTTTCCTAGGGTTTGACAATATTTTCATTATCAACCTTGCAACTTCTCAGTTTAACCCTTAGATTCCTAAGGGTGTCCACCCAGTCAGGGGAGCCTTGCTCTCTCATCTTTGTGGCCGACTCTTCTTGAAAATGTTGAGATTTATCAGTGTTGTATTAAACCATTCTACTACTCATACCTTTACTCTCTTGTTGTCCCTTGGTGTCTTGTTATGTGCTATTACACACACATGATTGTTAGCCAAAAAAATATACAAATAAACATAATTACCCATCACCTTGGCATATTTGCAGTAAGCATGTTGATTTGAGGCTATTTGAAACATCAATATTAAGTTAGTATTCCAACCATTCCTATCATTTCACAATTTTGATATCAACATAAACATGCATACAACACACAATCACTAGTCATATTCTACAATCAACATACATTTGCACATAATAAACAATCATCCTTTAAATATCACACTATTATTTATACCACATTTTAATGGAAACCCAATTTTATTTTTCCAAGGGTCTAGTACTGAACTCTTTCTTTGTTGTCACTCTATGACAGATATCTAAATTTATCCTCCTAGGCCCATTCAGTCTAAGTGTTGAACTTGCGCACTTTGGTACCACTCTGGTATGGTCCCTCCCACCCCTTTGGAATTTTTGAGCTATGGGAGTTGTTAATTTTTAACTAACTCGACCTCTATGGCCTCACTATTAAGATTGGGTTACAAAAATTCTTCTTCTCCAAAGCTTACGGAATTAACTTTGGATAATGCCATCGCATTCATCTCGTCGAGAGATTTTCACAATATAAATTTTACCACAATCCAACTCTTAGATTGAGAGTTACGCTCATTTGAAATATGGCCATTTATAATGTACCACATCAGCAGGACCCTACCATGTGGCACCCACATGGGACCCACGTGGCTCTGCCATATCACTTGTATTACCCATGTGGTGTCCATGCAGACATATCCATGCATTCGCGGCACTTGCCACCTCATCCTATATCATAGGCATCGCAAGCTTCGACCCTTTTTTGTTTTTTATGTTTCTACGTTATATCTGAACTTGGGAAAAACATGGTGTGCAAATAATTTCCAAAACAACACCCTTCCTAAACCCCTAGACCTATAGATACCATGTTCTTTCATAAAGTAATCTAACCTTGGCCCACATTTGGGACTTCTTTTATTTTCTTGAGGCCCCATCATTGGATTCCCTAGATACTAGATACATCCTCCCTTTGTAACACCCAAGTGGGACCTACTGGATACCACTCTATGCTCTACAAAAACTAGCTCTATTTCAATCCCAACATGTGCAAATAATTCCAACAAATCGGGCCCACCCCAGATACACATATGAAATATGGGTTGCGAGTAAATCTAGCTTTCAAACCAATCCATCTTCATGCCTTAAAACACCCAAATGGGCCCCACCCTAGATATTAACTTTCTACTTTCCCTCTTCACGAGAAATCTAGATCATTTCAAATCTAGTGCATTGCCAAAAATGATTAAGTGAAAATCAACGAAATGTTTGGATTCTCAAATACATCCACTAGGCCTAAAATGCATCCAACATAGATATAAAATCTTTGTTACAACTTAACTGGCCCCAAATACAAAATCCTACCAATAACTTATCTGACCTGAGATACAAGTTTGATCTCTTTAATACTCTCAAATTATAAGAACCTCAAGGAACCTTTTGATGGTTCTCCTTAAAGCCTGGCATTTCCCAAAACACCAACTTCCATAGGAATAAAACCCTTATTCAAACACTAAAATTACAAATATCACACATAGCCATAATATAATTAATGGATCTATCAAAATGCCTATTGTCATGCACTAAAATAATTGAATCCATAGCTAACACTGCTTTGTAAATTCAGATACAAAAACATCAAATTCTTCTAGATAATGGATCCCAAACAATGCTATCATGTCCACTCATATATATTACATTTCATTATTCTTATTCCTTTACTAGGAAAGATAATCAACAATCTTGAACGGTCACATATCCATGATATCCATAACATACCAGACAATGGAATTCACAAACTATAATAGATTAACTGAGCACATCGTGCATTCACACATGACCATGTAAATAGCTATGTAACTCTGGAAAGTATCAAAAACCATAGGGATTTGCAAGTCCCTCATAACCATGATAGCATTCACATAAGCATCTCATTATAGACAAATGAGAATAACACATCCCTCCATTAGCAATGTTGACACATACATTGTCATGACACATAGAAACATCATTCACCATTCATAGTTCAACACATGTACACGTAAATATATTTATTTTATTAGCTTGAATGATTATCAATTGAGGGAGAGGCTACAAATCTCCACCCAATCATAAGCCAACTACATTACAATATTTCTTGCATTTGACCACCCATGAGCCGAATTCAGAGTCTGAGGAGTTAAGTGCTCAAGAGAATTCAAACCAATATCATTCAAACCACACTAGAATCTATAGCACACTGTGTCTCCACCTCTAAAACAACATAGGAATATAGAGCCCATAGTGTCTCCACCTACTAATCATGACAAGAGTCCAGATCCCACAATCTCTACACCTGCTAAACTTGATTCCAAAGAACATAATGTCTCCACTTACTAAAAATTACAAGAGTCTACATCCCATAGTGCTTCCACCTTCTAAACAGGAGTCCAAATAACCTTGTCTCCTCTTCATGCCATGCTCTTATGCATGTTCCCACTCTTGCACTTATTTTGCACCCTTTTCTGTTCTTTTATCCTACGAGCTCCCTTGGGAATTCCCTCTACACATATGAGCATACTCACACACCATCCTTTATCTATCTCTATTTCCCTTTTCCTTCTCGTTGGCTTCTTTTTTCCACTGAATCAGTCGCCTACCTCTTACGTTTTTACCACACCGACATGCCCCATGAGGACATAGGTGGTATGGGTTTCATCCTTCTATCAAGGAACCCATATTCAACCTCCTTTCCTGTAGCGCAATCCACTAAACTTAGTTAGAGAATTGGTAGCATAATAAATTAATTAGCTTAGGTTTAATCACTTCCCAAGAAACTCCTCCTGCTCAGATATTTTAATCAATGTCCACTCCTCTAACCTAGTCATTATATGTATTTCCGCATTATTTACATGATTTACAATCATAATGACATTTACAAGAGGGGTACAAAAAGGGTTGTTACAGGAAGGTTTTGGACCCCAATTTTCCAAACTAGGTCTTGCCAATAAAAATGGTGTTGTGAGTTGATTCATCCAATTTTTCCACTCTAAAAGCATCAAGATGGATGATGAACAATATAATTATCCAATCCATATCAGCTTATGGGGGGATGCATAATTCCTTCACTACTGAGGTGACATCTAAAAATAATATTAATGTTACAATCCAGTTTGCAGGGGATGCGTAATTCATTCTCTCTTCAATTAACATGTATTTTAAAAAGTATATATTACCAACAACAAAAAATGTGTTAACCATAAATAAATATTTCAATGTCAACATAATTTTATGTCATATTTGTTAGAGAAATATAAAGTAATTGAAATTAAAAATAAAAATAAAAAAAAAAAATTTATATTTTTGCTTTCCATTGAGAGAATGTGTGAATTATAAATTCTTATATGGAGTTGATATGTGACATTAAAAAAGATTAATAATATTTTTTAATGTGAATAAAAATAAAATATTTTAATATGTAGATTGAGTAAAATATTTCAACGTCGTATAGATAATGAGAGAGAGAGAGAGAAGAGAGAGAGAGAGAGAGAGGAATCTCATGGATATATGACTTATGCTTCCCAATATGAGTGAAAATGTGTTTTAAAAATATACTAATAAAAAAATATTTTCAAATGGATAATATGGTCATAAAATATTCACATGGCCATATGGAAAAAATATTTCAATGTTATGTATATTATATAAATAAAATGAAAATAAAACAAATTCTTATGGTTAAAACATTAGTGTTTCTGGGGGAGGCAAGAGAGGGAGGGGTCTTATTTAACACTGAAGAAAAAAATAGTGTTTAATTCGCATGGGGTCTTGGTACAACAACCAATAACTGGGCTGAGTTCTTTGGCATGTGGAAAGGCTTGGAAGTTTCAATCTCAAAGAAAATTCCTAGGCTTTTGGTTTGTTGTGATTCACTTCTCGTCATCAAACAAGTTATCAAGGCAACAAAAAATTGTATGCTTTGATGGTTCTCCTATTCTACAAAGGATTTATTTAGTTCCCCTCAATTTGAGCACCTGGATCTCATCCACATATATAGACACTTAAATACAATGGTGGATAAGCTAGCCAAAAGAGAGTCCACTTTAGGCCAAGGAAATATAGAAATAAACTAGGGTATTTTAGAAAAATCCCTTATTCCCTAATGTTTGTCAAAATTCAAGATCAAATGGCCAGTGGAATGGAGTATGCCTCACTCAATCCTTTAATTCTTTCAATACTGAGGACATATGCTTCGCACTCAGGTCATCTATGGATGCACATTCTTAAGATGATGGAATTGGTGGATCGAGATTCACATGCTTTGCGACCATGAAATTTTGAAATATACCTCTGGTGGCACCTCCATTACAACAAGTGGTTGGTGCTCATAAAAATTTGATGTCTAGGGTGGTATATATCGTTAAATATTCCTCAACAAGAGTTGGTGAATTCAAATTTGGAAAATATGGTTTACTCTTTAAGCAGAGAGATGGAGCTATTATCACTGCATGTTTCTACTATCTCCAATCTTATCACCTCCCTTCTAAAGAGCTTGGATTTGTGGTGGAAATTTTGTTTCTATCTAGTGTGCAAAAAAGCCTCTATCAAAATTATTTAATGGCTTCTCGGGTTTTCTTAGGTATCCATGGGATTATGTGTCTCTTTGATAAGTAGTTTAATTTGGTTGGAACTCCATCTATTATTACTCTGTTTTATTTCATGGATATGGTTGAGCCCTCTCAATCCTTAACGTTGGTTATGGATAGTACAACAATTGATAGGATATTGGATGCTTCTAAATATCTATTGGAAGCCCACCAAAGGAAGGATGAGATGGTAGACATGTAGCACTAGTCCTTTTATCTTCTTTTGGAGGGAATATTATGCACCACCTCAATGACATGGATTTAGCTCTGAATGGCCTTCATGAGGAAATTTCCTCCCTCAATGCTTGGGTGGAAACTCTAGAGAGCATCATCTCTTGAAATTTATATGAGTGTGGGTGACTATGTCTTAAGTGACATTCCTTCACAAAGGAAAATTCAATGTCCTCGTGACAATGACCTTCTAGGTGATGGTCATGGTTAAAGGCTCCTCTAATGGTTAATACAACTTTTTATTTTGATTTATGTTTCCCTGTAACTATTGGTTAGTTCTTGGGTCCTTCTGTCAAGTATATAGTGGTGAAGCTTATTGTTCTGCAAGAACAACAATCTTAGCATTGGCCTTTTGAATGTAGTCATTGTTGAAATTATCATTCACAAAATCTGATAATGAAATGTAAGAGAAATGACCCAAAACCTAATCATTACTCATATAATATAATTACTCATTTTTGTTAACAAAAAAAAAAAATTAATGACTTTTAAAATGAAGGAGATGTACAATTCCTTCCATGCTCATCATGGAGTTGACACATTGTATGTGTGTAACTGATATAGATTCATGTTAGCACTAGATATCAAGCACCAAGGGGATCAAATCTCTTTAGTTGTGAACTTTCTTCAAGTTTTTCACTCTAAAAGATGTTTGCACGTCCAAAAATTCTAGCCTCTTACTAGCCAGTAATAAAAACACATGAGAGAACAATTTTAAAAGTGATGGAATATCCATAAATATCATAAATATACATGTGAAACTACAATTTTGTTATAAAATTGCAACTAAGAGTATCAACACAAAAAATAACACAGTGAATAGATATAACAAACCTAATTGTGCTACTATGTCATTGGTCATCCTTTCATGAAAGGACGATGATAATATTATTGTACCTCTTCTCCTAGGTGTTATGTGATCTTCCAAATTCCCATATCTTGCTTAGTGCCTTCCTTAGATATTGTGTTTTCCATTATGTTCCTTTCCCTATAGATACGATGACAAGAGATATGATAAAAATATATCTTTAGTTGAATAATCTCCCCAAAAATAGGTAGCAGTGTTTGATTGTAACTTCTTTGTGTTTCATTGAACCAATTTATAACATTCATTAAATTCCCAGATATCTATAAATTTCAACAATCATTTTCAATAGCAAAACATAGGAGAAGTTTTAAGGAGAGCACATTTGCATAATTATTTGTGCCCCTATCCAAACTAATCTGATATTGGAAGAAATGATGTTCATTAACATACAAAACCATCCCATGACCATAGATACTAGTATCACTAGAGGCAGCCATCAAAGTAGGCCTAAGGAACTGAAAAAATTATAGATTCTTCTGATATTATCTGAGGGGCCTGAGAAGCATCCGAATAATAAAGAATGAAGAAAATAGCAAGAATTTTGGCTACCACTCAGTCAGGGGACAAGACTTGATTCCAAAACGTTTCCTTATTTCTAGCCAACCATACTCCCCAACAAATGAGGGTGGAGGTGTTTATGGGAGTATCATATTTTGACATGTCCCACCAAGACTTCTAGTCACCATGAAAGGAAATTCCATGCCAAGCTAAACCACAAGCTAAATTGTTCTTTATGACAAACCAAATGCTGAGAGTGAAGGGACAAAACATAAATAGGTGTGTCACCAACTCCTCAACATTTTTACAAATAATACCCAATTGGGCCCTCCTTTCTACCTCTTTTGGAGATTATACCAAGTTGGAATTTTAGTTTCAATTAAGCACCAAAGGACTACTTGAGCCTTAGTAGAACAACTCAACTTCGAAATATTTTTCCACCACTAGACAAGATCCAATTGTCTTCTGACAAAGATCTGCTATAAGTACCTAGTCTTTGAAGTTTATTGGCCATCTCGAGGTAACATTTTATCTATCTAATTCTAATGTGAGAGAAATTAACATTAGAGAAATTTTGAGTTCAAAAATGGGCCTCCTAACAAATATTATAAAATAATAGTGGAAATAATAAAATAATACTAGATCACATCATCAAATGTATAGGGAAAAAAGGAAAAAACTATTTTTTCAACTCGTATTTTCAACTTATCTCCTATGGCTTTACTCAAATTTCGAGCAAGGTCACTCTTTGGATCCATAATTTAATTCTGCATCCAAGGAGTACCAATGTTGCATACTTTCGATGGAGCCTACTACAAGAAAAATGAGAAATACAAGAAACAATGTGATTGCAATCACATTTTTCATGTATTTCTCATTCTTCATGTAGTGGGTTGGGTAATATTTGAATGAGGAATTAAATTATGCATCGAACAAGTGCTCTCGATTGAAATTTGTTTAAAACCATAGAGAGACAAGTTGAAAATATGATTTGAAAAAGTAGTTTTTTAATTTATTACTCCAAAAGTGGTGAACCATTCCCCATGGTTGACATCATCATCTTGAATCTTATTCATTATTATAAAATTTATTTTGGTTGTACATTTTTATTTTGAGGCCCATTTTAGACCTCAAAATTTCTCTAATAGAGTAGTTGTGTAGTTTTCATAGGTGACAATATATTCCTACAGAAGGTTTATCTAATCAGCATCCATCCAAACTTGTGCCCAAATGGATGAACAAGTATCATCAACAATATGATTCAAGTAAATCCTCCCATTCTCATTTAGAAAAGTTACAATATTGTGAGGGAGCTGAAAATTTTCCCCAAAACTAGCCCAAGGGTCAATGCCAACTCTCATCTTACCTCTATTTCCAACATTCTAGGCTAGTCCATCTTCCACCACAGAGAAGGATGATATAACCGCCTTCCATATAACTGATACATTAGCTTTATTTTTATCAGGAAATCTAACCCAGACGTCAATAGACAATGGAAAATGGCTTTCCTATAAACCACTAAGGTCCAAAGACTTTTTGTAGTTAATAACCTTCACCAAACCTCACCAAACCTTAGTTGTTAACAATTTTGTAAATAAAAGCAGGTCTTTGATGCCCCAAATTAAAGTACGCATCGAACAAGTGCTCCTGATCAAAATTTGAGTAAAACCGTAGAGAGATAAGTTGAAAATACGAGTTGAAATTAGTTTTTTAATTTTTAATTTTTTTACTTTTTTACTCCAAAAGTGGTGAACCATCCCCCATGGTTGACATCATCATCTTGAACCTTATTCATTCTTATAAAATTGATTTTGGTTGTACATTTTTATTTTGAGGCCCATTTTAGACCTCAAAATTTCTTTAATAGAGTAGTTGTGTAGTTTTCCTAGGTGACAATATATTCCTCCTGAAGGTTTATCTAATCAGAATCCATCCAAACTTGTGCCCAAATGGATGAGCGAGTATAATCAACAATATGATTCAAGTAAATCCTCCCATTCTCATTTAGAAAAGTGATAGGTTCATGAGGGAGCTGGAAATTTTCCCCAAAACTAGCCCAGGAGTAAATGGAAACTCTCATCTTACCTCTATTTCCGACCTTCCAGGCTAGACCATCTTCCACCACAGAGAAGGATGATATAACCACCTTCCATATAACTAATACATTAGCTTTATTTTTATCAGGCAATCTAACCTAGTCATCAAAAAACAATGGAAAAATGGATTTCCTATAAACCACTGAGGTCCAAAGACTTTTTTTAGTCAATAACCTTCACCAAACCTTAGTTGTTAACACTTTTGTAAATAAAAGAAGGTCTATGATGCCCTAACCACCCCATGCTTTGGGCACAACTATCCTATCCCATATCACCCAAGGGCGAATCAACTCTTCCTTGGAGCCAACCCAAAGAAACTAACTTCACAAATTTTGAAAAGATTATATTGTGCCTTTGGGGATCCATGATAACAACATCCAATAATCAAGGATGGCCTCTAGGACCGAATTTATCATAACGAGTTTTGCAGCCCTAAATAGTCACTTGAATCTCCATTGCTTTAATTTCTTCTCAATTCTTTCCAATGGCCACATCCAATTTTCCTTTTTATATGCATTTTTTTAGTTGAAAACCATCATACTTCAAAACTTCTTCATAATATTTCAATCGATTGGGAAAATGATCTTGCATTTTGTGAACTTCCCCATGAGATAAACTTGAATAAGATAGGATGGACTTTGTCACCTTGATTCCACACCTATATAGCTTTCTGAAATTAGGACAAATCTTCTTCAATGGTTGTTAAATCTTATCTAGATCCATTTATGAAAAAAAGTATGTCATCAACAAATAATAAATGAGTGATTTCAAGAATTCAACCACTTCAATCCCTGTGATATCCACCTCAGTTTCTTTCTACAATCAATAATTTGTTGAGACCCTCTTCTACTAATAGCAACATGAGAGGAGACAAAGGGCACCATTAGGCTCAGTCCATGTTGTGCATGGAAAAAAAGGGGAGGCTAAACCATTGATGAGTAATGCTAAAGAAACAAAGGATATACTATTCAATATCCGATTAATGAAAGGAACTTCAAAACCCATATGTGTGAGGATTTAGTGACTAAAGACCCAATTAACCCTATCATAGGCTTTTGATGGGTATATTTTAATGATTGAGGTTTTAAACTTCCTAATTTTTAGATTGTGTGGGCCTTCTTGGGAAACTCCTATAGCTTCATGAATTTTATGACCCTCCAAAAAAGAAAATTTCTCTTTTGACACACTCTAAAGAGGGCTGACTTGATCTAATTAGAAATCATTTTTGCAATCACTTTGTATATATAGTTAGAGATTAAAATGGGTCTGCAATAATCAAAATATTGAAGGTCATTATATTTTGGAGTGAGATTGAATAAATGTAGAGTTAAATGAACTATTAATTCTTCCATTTTGATGGGAATCCCCAACCACCCTAAGAATATATGCCTCATATAAATCATAAACCAAAGAAACAATTCCATAGTATATCTATCTGGGTTAGAAATCTATTATTTTTTGTACCATGAAGGACATCTTAAATCTCCCCATTTGTAATAGGATCCATCAATCATTGGTTATCCTCATCCTTAGAGAAACGAGGAAAACATGTGCCAATAGAACCACTTCAGCAATTGTGGCTACCTCCGGGCTTTTGAAAATATTACTGAAGTGGTTTTTCCATAGGGAAGCTAATTCCTCAAAATATGATTTTCTACCTCCCTATGGAGTGTTTAAGGCCCTTGTGTTGCATGCTTTGTGCCCTTTTGCAAAGTTTTAAAAGAATTTTATATTCTCGTATCCACTATTCAACCAAAGTTCTCTTCTTTTTTGCCTCCAAATATCTTCCTTCTCTTCCAATATTTTCCTTTCCGATGATTCTAGTTGAAGAATTATTTGTTTAGATTCCTCTTAATCATATCCTCTCCCTTCATGGGCTTCCATACTTTCCATCTCTTCCTCCACAAATTTAAGATCAACATCATCCCTTAACCTCTTCTGGTGAGACCATTGAATGGTAGCCTATTTAACCCTTTTTAGATTCTCTGCAAATTGGTGTGCTATTACTTTGAGTATTGAGTGTATTATATCCAATTTAATGACATAATATGAAGAAAATATTCATTAGTCAAAAGAGAGGAATTGAATTTAAAAAGGCTAGTAGGGTTCTGGATCCCCCCTTTTAGTTCCAAGAGCATTAGGTGATGATTGGAAATTCCACCAACCACAATCCATTTTTGAAATAGAGGGATTGTCTCCATCAGAGCTTCAGCCATTAGGAATCTATAAATCCATTTAGTAACCATTGTTTCCCTGGCTTGTTTATTATTCCACATCGGTTTATACTTTATGAGGTTTACATCGACAAGATTGTTGTCTTCCAAAACCTGACAAAAGAAGTTAGACATGGAATCTAGACCGGTGTGAGAGCCCCAAACTTTAGAGGTACCAATGATGAAATTAAAGTCCCCTCGACAATCAAATTTCAAACTTCATAATATATTTCTCCATTAACCGACTCTAAAGGGGCACATTCGAGATAAAGGCCATATATATTGGCCGCCATGAGATCCATTCCCAACTTCGATGAAAAATATCAACACCTTGAACAAAATATGTGCCCCAAAAATTGATTACCTTAATCAATTTTTTATTGAATCCCATTGTCGAACCACCAGAACAACCCCTCACATCATATCCAAAGAAAAACCAACCCAAAAACAGAGAGCCTAAGGTCTAGGAAATCTTATCTCCCTTGCCCTAGGTTTCCTAAAGGAGTAATATATCTAGGTTCTCTTCAAGAATTGACCATCTCAAGGAATACGTTTTGGAAGGACTAGCTAGACCCCGATAGTAAAAGGAGATAGCAATAATGAATGCACCAATGTATGGGATTTCACTACTCTAAGCACCCCTACAATTGAATTTTTTCTACCATCAACTATATCGTATGGAGGCTTAATATTAGCCTTTGAAATTCGAGATTTTATACCATGAATACCCCCTTTATGCGAGGACAAATATGGAACCTAGTCCCTGCCGTGACAACCCCAATTGCTTAACACACACACACAACACACAAATTATATATATATATATATTAATAATATTATATATAATATATATATATATAATATATAATATTATATAATATATAATATAATATATATATATATATATATATATACATACATATTGCAATGTAAATATTTTATAAATGGGTTGATAATGGGACATGAATTCCAAATACTTTGGATGTTGCTTGCCTAGAATGGTGTGATTTCCTTGAGGCTGGGAAATCTAAATTGTTGGGAAAAACATTAAAGGTTAGTTGTTTATTTCCTACATAGAATGGGTTTTGAACTTAATGGAACTATGAGAATGTAAATTGAACCATACTCTCTTGGAGAATAATGCAAGAAAGAGAGGGCACAACAACAAATGAATTTTAACTATGTTGCTAAGAAACTACAGTCAGAGCATGCGAGAAAAGAGTGGACCATTGAACCACATTAAAAAAATTGATGGTAGAGGAAGACATGTCTCACATGCCATTGTTTGGAAATATCTATTGGTAGTTTCATTGTTAGAAGTTATGCAGAGGATAATATGACTCGAACAACAAGATAAAAAAAAGGAGAGGAGAACCACGAAAAAAAGAGAGAGTGACAAAAACAATAGGGAGCCAAAAGAGAAGAGAAGAGAAGAGATAGACATAGAGAGTAGGAAAGAGGGAGGAGATACTCTAGGTTGGTATGAAGTCAAAAGAACTACTTCCAAGTGGGGAAGAAATTGCATTTCGAGTGTTCAATGGCTAAAGGGTAGAGACGGTGAGTCTCAGAAAATCCTTGAGGGATGGGGTGGAGAAATTATCCCTGGGAAAATTCCTAGAAGGATTTTGGATGTATTTCTTGTTATTTACTTGATTTTTTGTGCTTCTAGTGTCCCCAAGTTGCTTGGAACTACGGTGTTGAGTTGAAGGGTGGAGATAGTGAATCTTTATATTCCTTATCCTTTGCTATTGTAGGTCAACTGAAGGGTGGAGACTGTGAATCTCTCAATTCCTTGTGCAATTATTGAAGGGTGGAGATGGTGAGTCTCTCAATTACTTTTACACTTTTTGGTTGCAACTCAGTTGAGTGTGGAGGTGGATAGACCTTTGGATTCCATGGAGAAACTATTGGTTGTGGTTATCCCTTGAGCAAAAGGCCCCTCAACCTCTGGAATCTAGCTCGAGGGTGATAGCTACAAGTAGGACATGGTTGTAGCTATCTACATTTGGGTGGATATTCATAGTTCCTGACTTAGCTTCCCAAGAATGTATAGTATAAGTATTCATAAGAAAATTTCATGATAATGAATGTATGTTATGTTTGATGTTACCAATGCCTAATCCATGGTTGTGTAAATGATATTTTACAGGATTGGTTAACATATTGTGTGAAATATTTGGCTCTAGGATAATATATAACAAATTTTATATGTATAATAACTTTCCCATCTGGTATGGTGAATATTTGATTATAAGATTTTATTGTGTTGTTGTGCTTGAATGGTGGAATGTGATGTTGACTCCTTGTTTGTCTTTGTTGACCCAATATCTAGTATGAGAGTCTTCTTCCAATATTCATGAGGTATACCCTAGTGATGGGTATGCACGATCATTGTGTTAATGTCTTGAGTTAGTAGCTCCATATGTTGTGGGGTGCGGAGCACAGCCAGGTGGTCAGTTGACATGGGTTTTACCCCAAGCTCTTGATGATGTTTCACATATGTTATGAATGCATTGTCGATTTAATCCTTCAATAATAGCAGTTATAGCCTATATATTGTTCCAATGTTGTATGTGTCTTTAGTAATCCTTATTTGAATGGTTGGTTATAGTCAGGTTGGTTAAATTGGTGGATGCCTTGTCTATAGGAGACCATTTACATGTCCCTACTAATAGCCAAGTTGTTTGGAAATATTTCACAAGTGTTCCATCCTTGTTCTTCATGCCAGCACTACTTGTATATGTGTGCATAACCATGGTTGATATATGCCCTCAGTCACACCTTGGAGTGTGGTAGGGGTGTTGAATTCCCTTCAAGAGTCACCATGTTTGTGTGAAATAGAATTCAATTTCCATCGATGTAATTCATGCTTAGAATTATCGTCCATGACAAAAGGATGGTTGTAGGATTATGGTAAATTTATGCACGTGCTTACGCATATGTCTCAGGTTTATCATTGAACTGGAAAGAGGATTCTCCTCCTTTTTTCATGGAATGTCAATATTCATGTAGCCCTTCTCGGCACCATATATTCCTAAACGTTTATATCAAATTACAATGCAAATTAGTCTTCAAAGAATGTCTTTGGACCCCTAGGAGAGAATGAAATTCTCATGGGCTCTCAATGTATTCACTTATGTATTCCCATTCAAGGCTGATTCCTATGAATTATGTTTGAAGGGGGGATTCCTAATGACTTGGTGTGTTTTGGCCCTCTTGTGGCCCTTTTGGCACCATATGCTATCTGCAGACCAGGAAGGGGAAAATTGGTTGTAATCTTATGAGGGATAGCACCCATAAGTGCTTCACAGAACCCCGAGGTAAAGGGTCAAAGTCTGTCGCAAGTCTAAGTATTTATAGAACCACCAAGGCCAATTCATGTTCGAGACCTTCATTCGTGGCCCAATGTGTCTTCTATGGCCCATGTTAGGTCAAAATTGTTGTTATTGTGATGGCCAAAGATCATTGTGAATACTCACAAACCTAACTCATATTATCGCAAGGAAAATGAAGCACATGTTGTGGCCTTATAGGATGTTATAGCTCACTAGCCCTCTTTTTTTCTTTAGCCCCCATGCCCAGAGACGTGAACAAGTCCTTGTGGACAAGGTTAGAGTCAGGGCTAATCATGTGACTCCACCAAGTGAGTTGAGGTCAAGGTCGACCTTGCGACTTGATATAAGTGAGAATTGGATTTGGGACCAACATGGAAAAACCAATCTATGTCAGAGTCAGAGTCAACTTTTGACTTGGGAGTTGCACACATATGAGGTCGGGGTCAAGCCCAATGCAATGGAAGTGGTGTTGCACCTAGAGTAACAAGTCGACCTTCGACCATAACCATATATTGGGTTTTTTAATCCCGAGTTACCTTGGTAGGGTTCAAGTGTATAATGCAAGGGGAATGTAAAACCCCAACTTATGAACACATCGAAAACAAATGTGCCTACATTATGTGGTGTTAAGTGAATGGTTGGGTTAGCCATGTGGAACCACATGGTGAACTAATGATGTGGTGACACCAAGCTCGCCAAAAAATTCAAGTGACCATGGTTTTGGTCCAGAGTTCAGATTGTGATGAAAATTTATATCACCATAAACTTCTTGATGAGACAAACACAACGATGATGTATAATTCAGGGTTTAAGTTAGCTAAAAATATCAAAATTTTTGGACCCCATTTCCATAAAGACACCTTGGATATTGTGTCATCATATTAATGACATCCTTTTAACTAGTGTTTGGGTGATGATTAAGAGCGGGTGTGTTACAGATTTCTATCATAGCATCCAAGTTCAATACTTGGACTAGATGGGCTCTATCAGGAGTGACTAATATCAAAATTTTCGTGAGGTGTTAATTTGGCAGCTCAGTGACAAATTCCCTCCATTGGACAACCTTCCTCATCAAGAAAGACCCCTTGTAGCACTTGGAATAATTTAATTTGGTTAAGGAAAATTATATTTTAAATTTGGAATCACACATGTGAACAAAAGGAAAATTCGACCTTAAGAAGAATATGGACACCCTTGGATGCCTACAAAAACAAGTCAAGTGACCCTCATTTGTAGATCATCAATAATTATCCGTTCTTTGATTTGGCTCACATAGGTTTGAAGTAGTTCATGGAATTGGTTCATACAGGTCTGAAATTGCAGGGAAGCTCACACATGTGATTATGGTTTTTGGTTCCCAACCGAATCCATGCTACAGGATATTTTCAGTCGCAACTGCAAGCTCACAGGATCAAGTGTGTGGTTGGAGAGTTTTATCCACACACACATACATTATCTCTGTTCGGTTGGAAACTAGGGTTTGATTTTTACAATTGGCAATAGAGTTCAACAGTTGACCACAAAGTTCAACAATTGACCACAAATTTTGACAGTTGACAACTGACATTGACAGTTGATTGTGGGCTTCTAAATCAGGCTTTGATTATTAACATTGTTGGGTTCATCTCTTGAATGTTGTTTAGTTTATTTTGTTGGATAGTTTTGTGTATGAAGATATGGATCATTGTACTCTCTCTTTGCTGAAACATTCAATGACAATCTAATAAGAAGAATAACTTTAAAGGGGTTTTCCCTTTGTGGGGTATTTCCCTGTTCTTCGACTAAGGCTGGTGTCTTTATAAGTGAATGATTTTCTTTTATTGTTCCTTTATGTTCCACTGCATTGATGATGATATTGTTCTTTCTATATAATTGCATATGTTGCTTAATAATGTTGTAAAATTGAATGATGTTATTATGTTGTGGGGTGAATTCAATATGTAAACGATGAAATGCAATTATATAAAGAAAATAACATTACATCCCTAAGAAAAATTAACACAAGGGAACATCATAATGATTTTTAAAGATTAACTAAACAAATTTTTAGGTGTTAAAATTCAGTTTATGATTATTTTACTACACACATGATAGATATAGTTAGCTTACTTATTGTTGTTTGCAACCACTTTACCATAACATCCCTTCAAGAGTAGGATCATGGGCACGATTTTTTACTATTTACTCATGCTAATATATGTCTAAAAATTGTGTGAGTGACAACACATTATAAGCAAAAAAAGATAGTAAAGGACATTGAAATGAGGATCAGGATGGTGCAATATAGTTATGATCAGTCACAGTATGAAAATGAAGATGACAATACCTATGAAGAAGAAATATTAGTTGGCCAAGGGGGAGGGGAAAACTCTCCTAACTAGATAGACACCTTGAGGAGCCTAAGGGATGAGGTCAGAAACTTCAAAGAAAACAATGAAAAGCCAGTGAGAGATCAGGAGAAACAAGTTGAAATAAATGCATGTATTTTGTAGAGCCTCTCAGATTTGCATAAGCAGAGGCAACATGAGCAAGGAACTAACCATTAAGACAAGAGAATTCTTCAAGAGTCTAAAGAGAAAAAAAATGGGGTAGATGGTAGTAGGTCTAGGAAGAGGCACAAAAGGGAAAGTGAAGGCACTATGAGAGGAAATGCACAACTCAGTACCCCATAATGAAGAATTAGAACTTATGTGCATCATTCTGGTGGGTATTCTAGCTCCACCACTAGGAGGAACCATTATCACTCTCATCATCATAAAAAAAAGGATTATATACCAAAATAATTTAAGAAATAAAATCCACCCACATTTGATGGAGATATGAAGAAATATAAAGATGCAGAAGCTTAGCTACTTGGTATAAGGAAGTTTTTCATAATTCATGATTATTCTGAAAACATGAAAGCCAAGATCACCACGTATAGTCTTAACGGAATATCAAACATATGGTGGGAAGACTTGAAGAATGTCAGAGGTATCAAAAAAATGGGTTAACATGGAATGAGTTTTAGTGACTCGTTAGAAATAAATATTTTTCTGAGTGATACTATGATATTAAAGTAAAAGAGTTATACAAACTCAAGATGGGACAAATGATGGATGATGAGTACATCACTACGTTCCTGGAGTTACTCGGATGTGTGGCATATCTTATAGAGGATAATTTCAAAATCGAAATGTGCATTAGTGGATTACCTATGGCATTCAAAGAAAAAATTGAACTGTTGGAAACTCAGACATTGAATGATGTCATTAAGAAACTAAAGCACTAATATGAGCAAGCTAAATACGGATTGAAAATTAGAAGTGACTGGAAGGTAAATAACAACGATGGAATTACAAAGAAATGGCCAAGGAAATTTGTAGATAATAAGGAAGGAAAGAAACCATCCATTATAAACCAATTTTAGTAGAAAATTAGTTCAGCTACCAAAGGAAATACACAACAGCCATTAGCAAAACCATGGAGATTTGAAACAAAGGAGAAATTTAAGTGTTAGACGTGTGTTGAAAACCACCAGAAAAGAGACTTACTACACCAAAGAGATGCAAGGAAAAATATTTACAATGCTCAGGAACATCGTACAGTGGGTGATGTCGCTCAAAATTTGCGCAGAATTTATGTCTATGTGAAAAATCACCAGGTAGACCAACATGGATCCATCATTTAGATGGGAGGTAATCTTTGTAATCAAGTTGTTTCCATTTTGATTTACCCTAGTTCTAATTACAACTATGTCAACCCGTACCTTATGGAAAAGTGCAATTTGTCCAAGGAATTTTTTGGAGAACCATGGTTAATTCAATTGGCAACAAGAAAAAAGAGAAAAATTAGACATTGGGTAAAGTCACGTACATTCAAGCTCAGTGGCATGCCCACAACAACACATTTGAATTTATTTCCATTAGGTGCATATTGCATATTGTTGGGCATGGATTCATTGTACGTGCACATAACCAAAGTGGACTCCTTTTAGAAATAAATTGAATGCTTGGATGATGCTTGGGGAAGAAGAGTTTTGCAAGGCAAGTGAAAGCCAATTTCAGTGACGTTGATTATGGAAATGCATGCTAAAAGAAATTTCCGAAAGGGTTGTATATTATATACAATATAAATTTCTAGTGATCGGGAAGCTAATGGTAGTGTTGGCCGAGAATAAATCAAATTGTTGAAGAAATATCCAATGTTGTAGCAATATGATGATGTGTTTCCAACGCACATACCAGGTTTACCTTCTCATAGGGAAGTCAATCTCTCAATCGAACTAGTGCCTAGAGTAGCACCAACCTCTAAGGCACCATATAGGATGAGTACACTTGAGTTGGTTGAACTAAAATTATAGCTTAAGGAAATGTTTAATAAAGGCTATATAACGCCAAGTTTGTCTCCATGGGGAGCACCAATTTTGTTTGTGAAGAAGAAAGATGGTACACTTATATCATGCATAAATTATAGGTAGTTAAACAAAGTGACCATCAAGAATAGATATCCACTGCCATAGATTGATGATTTGTTCGATCAGTTAACAAGAGAAATAGTATTTTCCAAGATTTATATAAGGTCAGGCTATCATTAGGTGTGTATAAAAGAGGAAGACATAAATTTCTTTTAGAATGAGATGTGGGCACCACGAGTTTGTATTGGTACCCTTTGTGCTTACCAATTCCTTAGCCACATTCATGTATCTAATGAATAGTGTGTTGCACTCCTATTTGGATAAATTTATCAATGTTTTTGTGCATGGCATATTGGTGCACTCAAGAACCGACGATAGCATGAGAAGCATTCGGTTGCAATTTTACAATTGCTGAGAGAACACAAGATTTATGCATGCTTTATGTGAATCCTGGTAAATGTGAATTTCTCCAGTCATGAATACATTATGTTGGGGCACATTGTTTCCATGGAAGGGACATCAATTGACCTGAAAAAGATCAAGGCCATAATGGAGTGGTCAATGCCAAGGAATGTGAATGAAGTCATGTCATTCATGGGTCTGGAAGGTTACCACTGTAAATTCTCTAAGATAGGTCATCCTGTCACATCCTTGCATAGAAAAGGAAAGAAATTTGAATGGACAGTTGAATGTGGAGCAAGATTTGAGCAGTTGAAGAAGTTGCTTAATGATTAACTAGTATTGAAGATCGTAGATCCAAATAAAGAGTTTATGGTGTGTGCAGATGCCTACAAGGAAGGTCTTGGTGGATTCTTTATGCATGAAGGGCAGGAAGTTTTCTATAAGTCATGGAAATTGAATGAGCATGAGTTAAATTATGTAACTCATGGCCTTCATTAGCTGCCATTATTCATGCATTGAATATGTGGAGGCATTATCTCCTTGGAAAGAAATTCATGCTTATGACATATCACTGTGGACTCAAATATTTATTTGATCAACGTAAGTTGAATAAGACAAACCAGATGGTTGTCCACACTTCACAAATTTGATTTTGAGATCAAGTATATCAAAGGAAAATAGAACAATGTTGTTGATGTTCTCAACAAGAGGATTCAATTGAATCACTTGGAAACCATAAGCTCTTATGAAGTGGACCTAGTTGAAAGGGCTCAAAATGTAGGATAACATTATGGAAATATCAGCAAGTGAAAGGAAAATTGCAACAAAATGGTGAGGACAAGGAATATCATCTCACAGATGATGACCTAATCATATTCAAGAATAGAATTTGTTTACCAAATAATCATGATTTTAAGAAACTCATAATGCAAGAGTTTCATGACAAGCCATAGTCAGGCCATAAGGGATACCACAAGACTCTTATAGCCATTAAATTTTTTTATTTTTGGCCACATTTGAAGAATAAAGAGGTTGATTTTATTGCAAAATGCATAGAATGTTAGCAAGTGAAATTTGAATGCAAACATCCAACAATTTTATTGTAGCCCATTGCCATTTCAGAATCTAAGTGGGAGGTGATCTCCATGGATTTAATTACAGTTTTACCAAGGATTCCCAAGCAACATAATGCAATTATGGTGGTACTTGACAAGTTGAGCAAGGTAGCTCACTTTGTGGTAGTTAAATCCACTAATTCAACAAGCAAGGTAGCAAAAGTAGTTATAAATGAGATTGTGAGATTGCATGGAATTCCCAAGAAAATCATCTCAAATAGAGATGCTAAGTTCGCTTCAAAGTTTTGGAGGGAAATTTTCACAAGATTGGAAATGGAATTGGAATTTAGTGATGCTTATCATCTACAAGTAGATGGGAAAATAGAGAGGACGAATAGGATCCTCGAAGATATGTTAAGGATGTATGTGATGCACCAGCCTAAGAAGTGAGAAGAGTATCTTCCACTTGTAGGATTCTAATATAACAATGGATACCAAGAGTCTATAAGTATGAACCAATTTGAGGCATTGTATGGGAGGAGTTGAAATACTCCTATCAGTTGGAGTGATACAGTGAACAAGGTCTTGATTAGGACTAATATTATTAAGGAGATGGAACAAAAAGTGCAAGTTATAAAGCAAAATTTAAAAATGGCTTAGGATAGGAAGAAAATCTATGTGGACCAGCATAGGGTGCATAAGGAGTTCCAAGTTGGGGAACATGTTTATTTGTGTATTAAACCAAAGAAAATTTCCTTGAAGATGGGGTCATGTACCAAGATAGCACCATGATATTGTGGACCTTTTGAAATCCTCGAAAGGATCGGATGAGTGGCCTATAGGCTAGCCTTACCTCCATTAGTAAAATATCATGATGTTTTCCATGTTTCTTTACTTAAAATATATGTACAAGATTTTAATCATGTGATTGATTGGTCTGTGCTATAGTTGGAACTAGAGAAATAGTTTCATCCAAAGCTGCTATGCATCCTAGTTCATAGGAACATCATGCCCTAGAATCAAGCAATAGAGAAAGTCAAAGTGTAGTGGAGCCACTTTGGGCCCAAGGAAGCCACTTGGGAAATGGTGACTCAATGAGGGTAACATATCCTTTTTTGTTTGTTGGTTGAAGCAAATGTGTATAAAAATGTAAATATTGTACACAGCTATGCATATGAAGCTCCATACAATTATTTTTTTATTTAAACATGTCCCTTGTGTTGCATATAGAAAAGGAACACTGAGGATTGTGTTCCCCCTTGTGTTGCATATAGATCGCATTGTAAATATTTTATAAATGGGTTGAGTAATGGGACATGGATTCCAGTGAGTGGGGAGGTTGCTTGCCTAGGATGGTGTAACTTTCTTGAGGCAGGAAAGTTTGAATTGTTGGGAAAATTATTAAAGGTTGGTTGTTGATTTCCTATATATATTTTGTTTTGAACATAATGGAACTATGAGAAGGTACACTGAACCATACTCCCTTGGAGAATAATTCAAGCATGAGAGGACATAACAACAAATTACATTAAACAACATTGTTAGGAAACTACAACCATATCGTGCAAGAAAGATAGGGCCATTGAACCACATTAACAAAACTAGTGATAGAGGAAAATGTGGCTCTCTTGTCATTGGTTGGAAATATT
The DNA here is from genome assembly GCA_000404065.3 of Pinus taeda. Classification (NCBI taxonomy): domain Eukaryota; kingdom Viridiplantae; phylum Streptophyta; class Pinopsida; order Pinales; family Pinaceae; genus Pinus; species Pinus taeda. Next base: position 63,675 of record APFE030597368.1, read on the forward strand.
TGTTGGTAGTGTCATTGTCAGATCTTATGCAGATGAGAAGATGCCTTGAATTACAGGGAGAAAAAAACAATAGAAAGGAGAACCACAAAAAAAAGAGCAGAAAAAAATGGGGATATGGAAGAGAAGAGAATAAATAGATTTAGGGAGTGTTAGGGCCTAAATCTACCTCAGGCTGAGAAAGGCAAGTCTAGGGTAACATCAAACCACGCTTAACCTAGTAGTTTTCCCTACCAGGTCGGGAGAGTGCTCTCACCTTGTCAATCTCAGGAAAATATAGAAAATGAGGCTTGAAATGACTGATGTAAAGACTAATTTTAGGCTAGGTATATTCTCAGAGGAGTTTGATTGAGTTTTAGGTAGGTTTGCTTGATCAAAAGTGAAAGGCAGTTTTGGGTTTGGGGAATGAACTCAGTCTTACATAGATTTCTGTGGGGCGAGGTAGGCAAATGCTTTAGTACTTTGAAATAAGTGGAATGAAGAGTATTAAGATTGGTGAGGAGTTGGAGAGGGCATGAAAGTATCAGGGATCCTCTTCAAACAGTAGAAAACATGAAAAGCTAAACAAACCCTAAGGTAGAGCACTGCAAATCAATGATTTCCACCTTTATATGTGATTCATTTAGTTAAGCTGAAAAAGAAAGAGATAATGGCACACATAAACACATGATAACTTGAATTACAGAAGGAGAAACAATACTAAATCACCTTGCCACAAGAATCCCACACAATGCTGCAAACCCTGGTCTATTTCCTTGCCAAACTACAAAGATGAATATACAATGATGCTCAAAGCTTTCACAAGAGTCCAACCTTGACAAATGACTGAAAAAGTACTAGATATAGGCAACAAAAAACCCATGCTAGCCTTTAGGGTCGAATTCATGATTTTAGGAGTTGTTTCAACAAGATCTAAACTAAGAACTAAAAGATAGGCAGTGGAACAACTTGCCTCTAAAACCTAGGAAACTAATTCATTCAGTTTCAAAACCACCTATACATGATGTATCTACCTCCATGAGTGAATTTTTACCATTTTTACATAAAAGTCCATCAAGTTAATTTACATCATGAGTTTTACCATGAGAGAGAAAAAGTCAAAATATGAAAAAAATAGGTGAAAAATAGAGTTTTTTGGCAAAAATAGCAATTTTCCATCCTGTGTGTCGCGCCACATTCCCTGTGCGTAGCGCTTTTTTGCAGCTGACTTTGGAAGTCTTATTGTGCACCAAATTTTCTCCAAGTGAGCTTGTTGGAAAGGTATGTCTATATACTTTCTAGAAAAAGTGAAATTTCTAAATTTTGTTTCCATTTTCCCCTCCAAAAGTGAGTTCTCCCAACACTGCTTCCTGTGTGGCCAAAAAGGGGCAGAGGAGGCATTTTTGAGGTGTTTTTTACCCTTTTGGAGGCCCAAAACTTGACAAAACTTTCTAGTAATTTCTGGGTATTCGTAATTTTTCACAAGGAATCCAAAAATATAGATTTTTCCTCCATAGGAGGTCCCTAGCAAAACAAGCACCGAGTGGCGCTACGCACCAAGCAGAAAAACCTGTTTTTTCCTTCGAATTTTCAAAATTGTCAAAAAGTGTGCCAAATTTCTTGAAATTTGGACTGAGTGACCTGCATTAAGTACTATGTTGGACCAAGGAATCTTCACCCAATATTTTGAGTCTATCTTGGTCTTTCTTCCTCCTCAAAGTTTTCCTCAACTTGGCTTTTAAGCTCCTTATTCTCGCTTTGCAAATCTTGTTTCTTGCCAAATAATGAAAATTCATGTGCCCCAACATATTTTTCTCATTATTTTATTTCTCAAAAAGCTTCTCCAGGTGCATATTTGTACTCTCTAGTCAAGATTCATGGTCAACATCAATCTCTTGCTCAAACGGTGTCAATTTGACTTTCCTCCTCTTTGTTACTTGCCGATTTTCCCTTATGTTTTGCAGCTCCATGATCATCTGCTTATCCTCCAACTGCTTGTTCCTTTGCTGAAGGTAATTGATGATCCACTTAGCCCTTTCAAGGTTAAGAGATAAGGCATGAATGTCAGATTCTTGTGCTTTGATGATCTCCTTGAGTCTCGAGCTTTGGGGGCCCAAATCCACATCATCATCCTGAATCAAAATGAAATCTCTTTGCTGATCTTCAGAAGGCCCTTCCTCATGCACTAGTTGTTTCCCTTTGTCTTGTACCTGCTTTGCTGAAGAAGAAGAAAAAGCCCCTTTCACCCCAGGTGAAGATAGCATTTGCCTATGATCTGATGAAGGAAACGAGACCCCTTCCACCCCAGGTGGATATAGTACTCGTTTTGCAGCTGCAAATAGCCTCCTTGTCCCCTTTTGATAAGTGATGAATACTGGCACACTAGTGGTTTGAGTCTCATGCACCTCTGGTTGATTTGAAGGCCCTCCTTCCTCTTGAAAAACTGATGGGGTCACTTGAGGGCTTTTGAAAACCTCATGTGCAATGAAATCATTCCATGAAACATTCAACAAACTCAGCTGATGCAAAACCACAATCTTGATCAATGCAAAGTGATAATTGTTGTTTTATTGTTGATGAGGAGGATTTCTTTTCACTAATGTGGTCATTTTCTCAATATTTTTGCATATGAAATAGGGGAGATTCATCATCCTCACCCTAGTGAAATGCATCAATAATCTAATATGGTAGGTGTACAAGAAAGAAAATATCCCTTCACAGCTGAAGTATTTGATAATTAGCTTCATGAATGGAGCATATGTGTCCTGTAGGTATCTGAAAGGGAATACCCTACTAATCTGCTTCTAATAGCTAGCTTTGATATAAGGCTCATAATGTTCTTTGTCCACACGTTTTCCTTTGTTCCACTGTTCGCCCACATTCAGAATACCTGTTGCTTCAGCTATAGTTTTAGGTGTCAAAGTGAATGTAACACCTACCAAATTGACCTGGCCATTGTGAAGATGAAGGACAAAAAGTCTAGCAAGTTCATGGTGATATTTCACTCTTTCCACCATCTCACAAAACTAATAGCAAGATTGATGTTTGAACATGCTACAGCAAGAGGACAAGCCAATAGCTTTGTAAGTGTAGTGGGCTCCTCCCAGATGTATTTTCCTCCCTTGTGTGGTTTTCTTGGTGCATGAATTTCTTGGGAGGAATCACTCACTGTTTCCTCATCTCTTTCATAGGCTTAATATATTTCCATATTTGCCACTTTTTGGTTTTCAATTATGAGTATGAAGAGATTTTATATTAAGAATAAGTGTTTGCTATTTGACAAATGGAATTGATGAGTGGGACTGTGAATGAGGGATTTTGTGATGACTGTAGGGTTATAAGGGAGTGATATGGTTTGGGGAATGAGGATTAGGGTTTAGGGTAATAACGGGAATTTGTTGTTAGGGTTTAGGATTTTGGGGATAGGGGGTAGGATGAATGTGAATGAGAGAGGGGTAAGGGATATGAAATGAGGGGAGTGTAGTGGAGGAATGTGAAAATGACTGCAGGGAGCAAACAGCAACAGTGACAACTTTTGAAAACCCTAGACAGTTTTTCAGTACACTGTGCAGCAAACTAGTGTTTATCTTTTCACCTATTTACACACCATCAAGGAGGATGAGAACTCTTGAAATGGCACTTAGGGATGATTTACTTACTTGAAATAATGAAGTTTGCAAGGTTTGGAGCTTCGCAAAGTTGATTGGGTGAATTTTGGGCTTAAAGGACCAGTGCGTCGTGCCCAGACACAGGTGCGCCACGCCCAACAAGTGCGTTACACTTGTTGAAGTTTATATGTGAATCCTGCGCTCTGTGCACCATGCCTCAACGCAGGTGCGCCGTGCCAAGAAGCTTGGTACAATTTTGATGTGATTTCTCCTTTTGCTCACCAAATCACGATTTTGACTTTGTTCTCTCACTATTTTGCACAAATGAACTCTTCAACCCAAGAAACACTTTATATACAAGGGGCTTTAATTTTTCACTTACAAAAACCCACTTTTCTAATGTTTGCCTTTCACTTTGGCTTTTAAAACTCTATTTTGGCAGTTTGACTTGTTTTTTGAAAATTGATGGACTAATGCTTTGAATCGCTGTCTCTTTTGCAAGAGTTGAAGTGCAAGAGCTTGACAAGGTGACCAGGGTTGCATTTCAGGACTTATTGCATATAGGAAGAATAAAATTACATGAAAATTATATACATAAAAGAAAAAACAGGGTTTTGAGGAAAAATCAATTTTTGATGTTGAGAACTTATTAGACCCCCTCATGTGCCTGTTGACCATTATTGAGCTTTTACATGACTATGGTGACAAACCCTAGAACTAATGAGATTTAAAAACCCTAAAATGACTTATGCAACTGAAATGAAATAAAAATGATAGCAAATGATCTGTACATGTGAAAATAGGCCAGCAAATGAAAGGCATGAGGGAAATTGAAAAAGAACCACTACCATCAGACGATCCATGACCTAATGGAGTGCAGCTAATTGGATGAGACACCTAATATGCATGCAAAAAGAGAAATTTTGATCACTGATGGAGGGATGAAGATACTGACACTAACATTGGCTCCAATGGGGATGGTATCTCCTGGGAGGTGCCAAGAACCATAAATCTCTGGAAAGCAGACAGTGCCTCTTCCATTGAGCTACATGAAGTCAATAACTTCAGCAAACATAAGACCAATATCTTGACTCAAACCTGACTTGATTACAAGACTGAAAACTAACTCAAACAATCCACACTAAATAACCAAAAACTGACATCAGACTTTAGTTTTATAGCCTTCATTTTGGGCCCCAAATTGAATGAATGATGACAGTACAAACTGACTCTGAAACTATTTTGAAACTGACTAAAACAAAAATGACTCAAAGCTTAATTAACTGAAATAAGTACTTGCAAAGATTTTTAATGGCAGCAAACCATCAAGATTTGAGGGCTTCAAATCATGATGACAACCACCAGCCTACTGATGAAATATGTACAATCATGTGAAGTGGGCCTTCCAATGTAACCAATCCAGCAGATGGCTACATACTGAAATTATGCTCTTACTTTCCCCAAGCATGTAGAACTGTGTACATGTAGGCAACACATAATAACAATTGAAACCAAGGCTTATGCTAACAAACTAGAGAACATTCATCTTCTCTAATGCTTGCAAAAGAATGTCGAAGGGATCTTGATAATCCTGAAGCACTATCTTGTGTTGAGATCCAGCAACAAAAATACAAGTACTTCCTTCATTATGATCTGAAAGAACAACTGATTGTCGATTGATATGAAGGAATAGATAGGTATAAGATTTTTCCATCTGAGTGTTAGCTGTAAATTCCTCGACCATGAGAAACTCTGACTCGAATTCTAACATACTGTCTCTCTCAGCGCATACTCATCAATGTCATGGTCTAGGTCATTCTTAAATAGAAAACAATCTTCTTGATCATGAAACATGACAGCCTTATCATCTTCATGAAAGAAAATATTATCTGTTCGCTAATCTATAAATCCAATTTCAAGACTATCATCATTTTTAAAAAAGGAAGAAGTTTCACTAACACCTTCTTGACCATGTGCACATTGCAGACCTACATTAGCTTGGGTTGTAACCTGACCTTTCAGGAGTCGATCTATCTCATCTTCAGACAGAGGAGATACTTTATGTTTTTTTTTGCTCAAGCAATTATTGTCTTCATTAATTTCAAGTAAAGGAGTATACAAATTTTCCGCATACTACTGATTCATTTCATGTGTTTCCTATTGACTATCAAGATGCAAAATTCCTTTATCTTCAAGCAAAGAAGAAGCTACAATACCCTGACTATGATCTTGTGTAACGAAGTGGCTAGTTTCAATGATTTCCTCATCGTCATGATCTGAATCTTCTTCATCATCATGATCTGAATCTAAATCTGAATTAGCCAACTTAACTTTATCACATTCTGAAATTGAAACTTGACTTTCCTGTATATTGTCTTCTTCTATGGACAGATCTAAAATAAAACCTTCTCGTTCATCATTTTCCACTGTACTAAGATCTTGATCCAGCTACAAATTTTCTTGAGCATCTTGATAAGTATCCTCTAAGTTCTCTTGATGATGCTGAAATGGATTTTTGTACAGAGCCTCCATGATCTCATCATCCATGAAGTCATCATCTTCATAATATTTCTCAAGGTTTTCAATAAAACTATAAGCATTTTTGCAACAGTTATGAACTAAATTTAATGATGGATAAGATTCTTTATACCTTTCAAAGAACATGGTATGAAAATCATTTAAACAGTAAATACAAGCAAGCTGAAAACTTTCATACCAAGATTGGGCTTTACCTTCTAGAGTCGCCATGAATATCTTCATCAAGCAATCTTCAGGAAAATCACCCTTCAACTTGAAAATGTGTATGTGAAATCTAACCAGATGCAAAGCAGCATCATTCCTATCATCATCTTTAAAAGTAGGAAAATTCCTTTGAACAATCTACCTAGAATTTTTTTGGGAAACCTGGAATGTGATCTCAGCTCATGGGAGCATACCTTTGATCCAACGAAAAAATTTTGATAACAATGAATTCACCAAGAAATTCTTCAGTCTATTGATTCTTGAAAAGTAGAGTCGCCATAAAAATTCTGAACCTTGGGATTCTTCGGCACTGAAGTCGCCAGGTGAATGATTTCAGCCTTCTAGTTTCTGATCGTTGTCCACCATAAAAAATTAGATCTAAACTTGATTACATGTACTGGGGCAATTTGCAAGTTAGATGTTCATTTTATAAAACTAAACTGGAGATTGATTGAAGAAGAATTCATCTACTTATGCACTCACAAAGCAAGAGCAGTTCGAAGGCTACCTGGCTAACTTAAGGCTCCGTTTGTAGTTTATAAAGCAAAGAACATTAACAAGCAAACAAAATTTTCTTCCCCAGTATGGTTGCCACTATGTTAAGTCCTAAATCTACCTCAGGCTGAGAAAGGCAGGTCTAGGGTAACATCAAACCACGCTTAACCTGGTAGCTAGCCCTACCAGGTCAGGAGAGGGCTCTCTCCTTGTCAATATCAGGAAGATATAGCAAATGAGTCTTAACATGACTGATGTAAAGCTAATTTTAGGCTAGGTATATGCTCAAAGGAGTTTGATTGAGTTTTATGTAGGTTTGTTGGATCAAAAGTGAAAGGTAGTTTTGGGTCTGGGGAATGAACTCAGTCTTGCAGAGATTTCTATGGGGTGAGGTAGGCAAATGCTTTAGTACTTTGAAATAAGTGAAATGGAGAGTCCTAGGGCTGATTAGGAGTTAGATAGGACATGAAAGTATCATGGATCCTCTTCAAATAGTATAAAACATGAAAAGATAAACAAACCCTAAGGTAGATCACTGCAAATCAATGATTTCCACCTTTATACTTGATCCATTTAGTTAAGCTAAAAGAAAAGAGATAATGGAACACATAAACACATGATAACTTGAATTACAGAAGGAGAAACAATACTAAATCACCTTGCCACAAGAATCCCACAAAATGCTACAAAACCTGGTCTATTTCCTTGCCAAACTACAGAGATGAATGTACAATGATGCTCAAAGCTTTCACAAGAGTCCAACCTTGACAAATGACTGAAAAAGTACTAGATATAGGCAACAAAAAAACCATGCTAGCCTTTAGGGCTTGAATTCATGATTTTAAGAGCTTTTTCAACAAGATCTAACCTAAGAACTGAAAAATAGGTAGTGGAATAGCTTGCCTCTAAAACCTAGGAAACTGATTCATTCAGTTTCAAAACCACCTATACATGATGTATCTACCTCCATGAGTGAATTTTTACCATTTTTACATCAAATTCCATCAAGTTACATCAATTTACATCATGAGTTTGACCATGAGAGTGAAAAATTCAAACTGGAAAAAAACTAAGCGAAAAACAGAGTTTTTCAACAAAAATAGCAATTTTCCATCCTATGTGTTGTGCCACTTTCCCTGTGTGTATCACGTTTTTGCAGCTGATTTTGGAAGCCTTCCTGTGCACCAAATTTGCTCCAAGTGGGCTTGTTGGAAAGGTTTGTCTGTCTACTTTCCAGAAAAAGTGAAATTTCTGAATTGGGTATCCATTTTCCCCTCCAAAAGTGAGTTCTCCCAACACTACTTCTTGTCTAGCCAAAAATGGGCAAAGAGGGCATTTTTGAGGTGTTTTTGACCCTTTTGGAGGCACAAAACTTGACAAAATTTTCTAGTAATTTCTGGGTATTCATAATTTTTCACCAAGAACCTAAAAATTTAGAGTTTTTCTCTAGAGGAGGTCCCTAGAAAAAGCAAGCACCGGGTGGCGCTATGCACCAGGCAGAAAAACCTGTTTTTTCCTTCAAATTTTCAAAATTGTCAAAAAGTGTGCCAAATTTCTTGAAATTTGGACTAAGTGACCTGCATTAAGTACTATGTTGGGCCAAAGAAGCTTCAACCAAGATTTTGAGTCTATCTTGGTCTTTCTTCCTCCTCAACGTTTTTCTCAACTTAGCTTTTAAGCTCCTTATTCTCACTTTGCAAATCTTGTTTCTTGCCAAATAATGAAAATCCATGTGCCTAAACATATTTTTCTCCTTATTTTCTTTCTCAAGCAGCTTCTCCAAGTGCATATTTGTCCTCTCTAGCCAATATTCCCAGTCAGCATTAATCTCTTGCTCAAGCGGTGTCAATTTGACTTTCCTCCTCTTTGTTGCTTGCCAGTTTTCCCTTATGTTTTGCAGCTCCATGATCGTCTGCTTAACCTCCAACTGCTTGTTCCTTTTCTCAAGGTAATTGATGATCTACTTAGCCCTTTCAAGGTTAACAACTAAGGCATGAATGTCAGATTCTTTTTCTTTGATGATCTCCTTGAGTCTCGAGCTTTGGGGGCCCAAATCCACATCATCATCCTAAATCAAAATGAAATCTCTCTTCTAATCTTCAGAAGGCCCTTCCTCATGCACTAGTTGTTTCCCTTTGTATTTTACCTACATTGCTAAAGAAGAAGGCAAAGCCCCTTGCACCTCGGGTGAAGATAGCATTTGCCTATGATCGGATGAAGGAAACGAGACCCCTTCCACCCCAGGTGGAGATAGTACTCATTTTGCAGCTGCAAATAGCCTCCTTGTCCCCTTTTGATAAGTGATGAATACTGGCACACTAGTGGTATGAGTCTCATGCACCTCAAGTTGATTTGAAGGCCCTCCTTCCTCTTGAAAAACTGATGGGGTCACTTGAGGGCTTTTGAAAACCTCTTTTACAATGAAATCATCCCATGAAACATTCAGCAAACTCAGCTGATGAAAAACCATAATCTTGATCAATGCAAAGTGATAAATGTTGTTGTATTGTTGATGAGAAGGTTTTCTTTTCACTAATGTGGTCATTTTCTCAATATTTCTGCATATGAAATAGGGGAGATTCATCATCCTCACCCTATTGAAATGCATCAATAATCTAATATGGTAGGTGTACAAGTGAGAAAATCTCCCTTCACAGTTGAAGTATTTGATAATTAGCTTCATGAGTGGAGCATATGTGTCTTGTAGGTGTCTGAAAGGGAATACCCTACTGATCTACTTCTGATAGCTAGCCTTGATATAAGACTCATAATGTTCTTTGTCCACAAGTTGTCCTTTGTTCCACTGTTCGCCCACGTTCAGAATACCTGTTGCTTCAACTATAGTTTTAGGTGTCAAAGTGAATGTAACACCTGCCAAATTGACCTAGCCATTGTGAAGATGAAGGACAAAAAGTCTAGCAAGCTCATGGTGATATTTCACTCTTTCCACCATCTCACAAAACTGGTAGCAAGATTGATGTTTGAAACATGCTACAGCAAGAGGACAAGCCAATAGCTCTGTAAGTGTAGTGGGCTCCTCCAGGATGTGATTTCCTCCCTTGTGTGGCTTTCTTGGTGCATGAATTTCTTGGGAGGAATCACTCACTGTTTCCTCATCTCTTTCATAGGTTGAATATGTTTCCATATTTTCCACTGTTTGGTTTTCAATGATGAGTATGAAGAGATTTTATATTAAGAATAATTGTTTGCTATTTGACGAATGGAATTGATGAGTGGGACTGTGAATGAGGGATTTTGTGTTGACTGTAGGGTTATAAGGGAGTGATATGGTTTAGGGAATGAGGATTAGGGTTTAGGGTAATAATGGGAATTTGTTGTTAGGGTTTAGGATTTTGGGAATAGGGGGGTAAGATGAATGTGAATGAGATAGGGGTTAGGGATATGAAATGAGGGGAGTGTAGTGGAGGAATGTGAAAATGACTGCAGGGAGCAAACAACAACAATGACAACTTTTGAAAACCCTAGACAGTTTTTCAATACATTGTGCAGCAAACTAGGGTTTGTCTTTTCACCTATTTGCACACCATTAAGGAGGATGAAAACTCTTGCAATGGCACGTAGGGATGATTTACTTACTTGAAAGAACGAAGTTTGCAATATTTGGAGCTTGGAAAAGTTGATTGGGTGAATTTTGGGCTTAGAGGACCGATGTGCCACTCCCAAACATAGGTGCGCCGCGCCCAACAAGTGTGTCGCACCCGTTGAAGTTTATATTTCAATCCTACGCTCTATGCGCTACACCAACCAAGTGCACCGCGCCTCAACCCAGGTGTGCCACGCCAGGAAGCTTGGCACAATTTTGATGTGATTTCTCCTTTTGCTCACCAAATCGTAATTTTGACTTTGTTCTCTCACTCTTTTGCACAAATGAACTCTTCAACCCAAGAAACACTTTATATACAAGGGACTTTAATTTTTCACTTAAAAAAACCCACTTTTCTAATGTTTGCCTTTCTCTTTGGCTTTTAAAACTCTGTTTTGACAGTTTGACTTGTTTTTTGAAAATTGATGGACTAATGCTTTGAATCTCTTGTCTCTTTTGCAGGAGCTGAAGTGCAGGAGCTTGGAAAGGTGAGCAGGGTTGCATTTCCGGACTTATTACCTATAGGAAGAATAAAATTATATGAAAATTATATACATAAAGGAAAAAACTCTATTTTTCCTCAAAACAGGGTTTTGAGGAAAAATCAATCACTGAACATGTGATTACTGAAATTTTTTATAATATGCTTGCTGACCATTATTCAGCTTTTACATGAATATGGTGACAAACCCTAGACCTAATGAGATTTAAAAGCCCTAAAATGACTTATGCAACTGAAATGAAATAAAAATGACAGCAAATGATCTATACATGTGAAAATAGCCCAGCAGATAAAAGGCATGAGGGAAATTGACAAAGAAACACTACCCTCAGATGATCCATGACCTAATGGAGTGTAGTTGATCAGATGAGACATCTAATATGCATGCAAAAAGAGAAATTTTGATCATTGATGGAGGGATGAGGATACCGACACTAACAGGGAGAAAGAGAGAGGTAGGAGATACTCTTATCGATTGGAAAGAAGTGATAATAAACACTTCCAAGTGGGGAAAAAATTTCCTCTTGAAACCCCAATGGTTAGACGTTGGAGATGGTGAGTCTCAGAAAATATTGAAGGGTTGGGGTGGAGTAATTATTCCTAGGAAAATTTATGGAAGGATTCTGGATGGCTTTCTTATTGTTTACTTAATTTGTTGTGGTTTTGAAGTCCCCAATTTGGGTGGAAACATGATGTTGACTTGAAGGGTGGAGACAATGAGTCTCTCGATTCCCCATGCATTTTTGTCGTAGCTCAACTGAAGGGTGGAGGTCGTGAATATCTTGATCCCCTTTGCAATTTTTGAAGGGTGGAGACAATGAGTCTATCAATTCCCTATACACTTATTGGTTGTGACTCAATTGAGGGTGGAGGTGGAGAAACCTCTGGAGTCCCTGGAGAAACTTTGGGTTATGGTTATCCCTTGAGTAGAAGACACCTTTGTCTCTGGAATTTGGCTCAGTGGTGATAGTTGCAAGTAGGACTTAGCTGCAACTATCTATGGTTGAGTGGATATTCATGTTGGAAATAATACTGAGAAGGGGGGGTGAATCAGTATTATCACGTCAATAAAACTTTTAGAATATTTCCATATTCAGATTCATATATGCTACTTCCACAACTTCTTATGATTCAGTTAAATGAGTGCATTAGAACATTATCAATCATATTGATAGTAAATATATGCAGTAAAATAGAATAGATCATCACACATAAGTCACACACATGAACACCATGATATAAGGTGGAAACCCAATGTGGGCGAAAACCACCTGCTGCAAGTCATCTCAATCTTCTTCTTAATAAGAAAATCCTTTTACAATATTTTTTGTACAGGTGCAGTCTTATACCAGTACGCAGGCTTCTACCTGTAGAGAGCTACAACCCCCATAGTTCTTGTACTAGCCGATCCATTTACTAGTACGCAGGCTACTACCTGTTGTAATGCTCCAACTACTATTGGAAAGGAGCTACCACCCCCTTAGCTCTTGTACTAGCTAAGATACTAGTACGCAGGTGCCGACCTACAATCTTCTTTCCTTCGGGTACCACGTTTCATTAATTTTCATACTGGATACACCTGAAGCACAACACATAATCTGAAAGGCCACGTTTCATCCAATTTTTATACTAGACCCATTAACCTCATTGAAGCACATAATCAATCAATCTTTTGAATCACCCAAACACAAAGATAATATGTGAGATATCAACTAGATCTAGTACATCAAATCACATAAAGATAAGTCACTAAGAGCTTGATCCATTCAACCATAATCATGTTGTTATCAGAACTCAATATCAGTAGCCAGACATCAATTATGCACCCAGAACCCTGCAGAATAATCAAATGGTAGTTAAAGCAAATTTCAAGCAAGGTCCGCAACTTCACCACTGGACATCTGCGGGTATCTGCACTTACGCCTTCTGCTTCTCCGCGGGTATCCGCACCTGTGCACACTTCTTCTCTGTGGGTATCTGCACTGCGCCTTTATTCTGTTCCACGGGTATCTGCGTCTTCACCGTGTCGCACCTGCGGTACTGCGACTACATATGCATTTGCGCACACTTCTTCTCTGCGGGTGTCCGCACCTGCACCGCGTCGCACCTGTGGTCCTTCGGGTACAGATAGTTTTTCAGTCTTCAAGCATACCCCAAACTATCAGATCTACAGATCTGATCATGCGCCATGAAGATATTCAGATCTAGCTATCACTAAGATCTAGCTATCATTCAGATCTAGTAATCTCTCACCAACCGATCACAAGAATTTCAGATCTAGATCACCTTAATATATTCAACTCATAAGTCCACCATCCCAAATGATCTCCTTCCCTTTTTATAGTCAAGACTTTCACAATACCATGGTCCAAAACCATAATAACACAATACCATGAACCCAATACTTGGGATCAATATCTTTAGATGCAATACCACAGACCAAAACCATAGGATCAAACATACCACGAACTAGATACCATGGATCACCATACCATGGACTAGATACCATGGATCACCATAGGATTCCCACGAGCGTGCGCTTTTCTCTGCATGGAAATGTGTGCACTGGGGTCCGCACGGGGTCCACATCTTCTGTTCAGACAACCTGCGGACATGACCGCAACTTTCTGAACTGCGTGCCTCCGGGTCCGCACCTTTTGAACTGTGTACCTACAATCCTCTTATTTTCTTCCATTCTGAGAGGCTGATCATCAATCTTTGCTACTGGCCTATTGCACTAAGATCTGTCACCTGTATGAGTTGCCATCAAGAACAACACTTGTCCATAATGCCAACAATCTCCTCCTTTGGACTTGATGGCAAAGCTAACTTGGCACACGTAGACTCATCATCTAATTCCTTTGCACTGTCAGTATTCTATCACATCTAATATTTATTCTTGTAGATTCATCTGATTATATATAGGTGAGATGTTCTTCTATGAGTGGGTTGCCATCAAGTACAACACATGCATCATAATGCCAACAATATCCCCCTTTGGACTTGATGGCAACAACACCAACTCACTCTCCCCCTTTGACATCAAGGGCAAAGGGCGGACCAAGATATGTTCTTTCCTTGATATACCTTTCGCTATCCATACTCCCCCCCCTGAGTACCTGCTGAAATCTCTGAATGAGCTCCCCCTTTGTATATGCCATGGTGCACCAATCTGTCCATGCTCCTTCTGAGTACATGCTAAAGTCTCTGCTCTGCTGAGGTGTGCTATTCATGCTCCCCCTGACAGTAAGCAAGGTCTTCAAAAAGATGTTCTAAGAAGAACATGACTCTATCATAAATGACCTTCCTATCACCCATCACAATGGTGATATACCAAAAGTTTACATATGATAACATAAGAGAGTAACATCATTCATCCCAGGCATAGTGGGGAAACTAACATAGGCCGTTACATGACCTTGATATGACTGAATTATTTCATCAAATGACTACAATAGATAGAGACACACTATTACATCATGAGTCTTGATATGACCTTTTTGAATGATATTCATGACATTCATAACAGAGACCAAACACTTAAATAATATCATGATAAACATCAACAACGACACTGTATGATTTGCTCCATAACATCTGTCACCAGCAACTTGTGTTAGTGCATGAATCATCAAGGTATGTCCGTATCAACAGAATTGCTCTATCATATGAGAGAAGCACCATAGCCATCCAAATCTGCATGGATCAAGTATCATCAATAGGGAAGATCTACATCAATCAACATATGCACAAAGCAACCTATCATCATATAGGTAAGAACTCATCATCATCATATCTCCAACAATGCAACTTTGAATAATCATCCATGTATCCAGCCAACAATCCTCATCTATATGTGTGCTAAGAATAATAGGAATCTAGCATCATGACTGTAACGGCATATGAGTGACTCATCATCAAGTGAATTCAAGCTATGTACTTCTCCTTATCCTTAAGAAGATCACCATGTAAGCACCATTAGAGAATCAACCACAAACCTGATCTAAATATCAACTATGTAACCCCAAGAATCATCTGAACAACTCATAACCATATCATAGCAAGATGAGTCATTTATCCATATAGCATCATCACCAAGGACTATTAACTATAATGCCAACAATGCATTAAAAGCATATTCTCCCCCTAAACCTGTGCCATCTTGTTTACTGTCAGATCTGATCTTTCATATCAGCAAGAAGTATCAGGTCATCATCATTATCAAGTTAGAAACACTTTTAACCATCAAGACATTTTCACACATCATCAGCACATTGTAACCATTATCAAATAGCGCAAATAAACCAAATCATAACTGATACTTTTCCTGAACAATCATATACGCGACTATGCCATAACCAACTCGCATATATATGTGACTTCTCTTTAAGAAACTTGCGTATGAGATTTAGGACATTGAAGTTTTACACTTCCAGCTCCCTCTGATTCTGTTATGTATGTATGTTGTGTTGTGCCGCCTCTTTCTTACTGTACTTCTTTCTTCTTCCATATCTTCAAGTGTGATGATGATGTTTTCTCCTTTTGGCATGGTGCCCATACTTTGTTCCCGCATTCCTTGGCTATATGTCCAAGCTTGTTACAAGTGTAACATCTTACATGTCTCATATTTCTTCTGTAGCAATCAACAGCTATGTGACCATACATATTGCAAGTTGCATCTCGCTGCAACATGTCCAAGATTATGACATACATAACATTCAACATTATTCATATGAGGAGTAAAAGATTTTCTTTGAAGAATTTATTTCCTTGATTGTTGATGGGGTTGACCTCTCATCTCCTTATTGATCATTTTAGATTTCTCTTTAGAGTTCCTTGCTTCACCTTGTGAACTAGATTCACCTTTAACAAATTCATGGAAACCAAGTCCAGCCTTGATAGCAGGAGACCTTTGACTACTAAGAATATCATCCAAGACTTTAGTGCTATCTTGAAATCGTAATAGTTTATCCTTTTCTTCTAATTTACCTTTCAAGATATTTACCTCAACTTGATGTTGCTCTTCCTTTTCAAGATACTGCTTCTTCACGTTCTCTTCAGCATTTCTTTCTTCTTCCAACTGATGTCTTAGATTGAGAATCTCCTTTCCTTGTTCTCCATTCACATCCTACAGCATTTGATGAACTCTGGAGACACATTCCAGCTGTGCTTTTAAATTGATAGCTTCGTTTTCCTGTTTTTCAAGACCTTGGAGTAGATCTTTATTCTACTTCTTGGCTTCTTCAAGTTCTTCCTTTAGTGAGAGGGTCGTAGCTTCAAGACTTTCATAATCACTGGATCTATCTCTGAGATTCTTGATTGTTGTGTTCTTTTCATTGACTTCTTTTCTTAGAGATATTACATCATCATGCAACTTTTGATTTTTGTCCCTGAAAAACTTCCTTATCTTGCTTTCTTCCTCTTGTTGGTCTTTTAGAAACTTTAGATTTTTGGCCTTGAATAACTCTAGATTGGCTTTCAGTTTGGGAGCTTCTTCTTTGGAGTCAGATTCCTTTTTGTTCAATAGATCTTGTTGGTCTCTAATTTTGTCTGTCAGCCTTTTAAATTTTGCCTCTATTTGATATCTTTCTTGTTCACCCATAAGAGTAAGTTCACTTGTTTCACTGTCACTTTCATCTCTTCCATATGGAAAGATAGTTGGAACATCAGAGGATAGCAAATCCATACCTGATAGTTCATCTCCATTTTGAAATGATTCTGAATCTGAAGAGCTTCTTAAGCCTAATCCCCAATCGATTCTTCCACTATCATAGTTCTTCTGAGATGTCTTCTTCTTCTTCGGTGCTTTCTTCTTAACCTTCTTACCCATCATTCCATGGATCTCCTTCAAGCAGTCAAGATTCTACCAAAGGACTTGCTCTGATTCCAATTGTTGGAAATAATACTGAGAGGGGGGGTGAATCAGTATTATCGCGTCAATAAAACTTTTAGAATATTTCCATATTCAGATTCATATATGCTACTTCCACAACTTCTTATGATTCAGTTAAATGAGTGCATTAGAACATTATCAATCATATTGACAGTAAATAGATGCAGTAAAATAGAATAGATCATCACACATAAGTCACACACATGAACACCATGATATAAGGTGGAAACCCAATGTGGGTGAAAACCACCTGCTGCAAGTCATCTCAATCTTCTTCTTAATAAGAAAATCCTTTTACAATATTTTTTGTATTGGTGCAGTCTTATACCAGTACGCGGGCTTCTACCTGTAGAGAGCTACAACCCCCATAGTTCTTGTACTAGCCGATCCATTTACTAGTACGCAGGCTGCTACCTGCTATAATGCTCCAACTGCTATTGGAAGGGAGCTACCACCCCCTTAGCTCTTGTACTAGCTGAGATACTAGTATGTAGGTTCCGGCCTACAATCTTCTTTCCTTCGAGTACCACGATTCATTAATTTTCATACTCGATACACCTGAAGCACAACACATAATCTGAAAGGCCACGTTTCAACCAATTTTCATACTGGACCCATTAACCTCATTGAAGCACATAATCAATCAATCTTTTGAATCACCCAAACACCAAGATAATATGTGAGATATTAACTAGATCTAGTACATTAGATCACACAAAGATGAGTCATTAAGAGCTTGATCCATTCAACCATAATCATGATGTTATCAGAACTCAATATCAGCAACCAGACATCAATTATGCACCCAGAACCCTGCAAAATAGTCAAAGGTAGTTAAAGCATATTTCAAGCAGGGTCTGCAACTTCACCGCTGGACATCCGCGGGTATCCGCACCTGTGCCTTCTGCTGCTCTGTGGGTATCCGCACCAGTGCCTTCTGCTGCTCTACGGGTATACGCACCTGCACTTTCTGCTGCTCTGCGGGTATCCGAACCAGTGCCTTCTGCTGCTCTGCGGGTATACGCACTTGCGCCTTCTGCTGCACTGCGTACCTTCGCACCTGCTCCTTCTACTACACTGCGTACCTCCGCACCTGAGCTGTGGATCGCCTGCGGACCTCTAATTAGGGAAAAATTAACAGTCCTCCAATGTGCCACAGTCAGACCGATCAATAGATCTGATCATGCGCCAACGAGATCGCGACTTATCAACAATTTACAGAAATATCCTTGATTTAGATCTAGCTATCACTCATCAACCGATCACAAGAATTTCAGATCTAGATCACCTTAAGATATTCAACCCAAAGTCTGTCATCCAAATGATCTCCTTCCCTTTTTATAGTCAAGCCTTTCACAATACCATGGTCTAAAACCACAATAACACAATACCATGAACCCAATACTTGGGATCAATACTTTAGATGCAAAACCATGGACCAAAACCATAGGATCACCATACCACGGACTAGATACCATGGATCACCATAGTATTCCCAAGTGCGTGCGCTTTTCTCTACATGGAAGTGTGTGCATTGGGGTCCGCACCTTCTGTTCGGACAACCTGCGGACATGACCGCACTTCTTGTTAGGCTAACCTGTGGGTCCGCACCTTTTGAACTGTGTACCTGCGATCCTCTTATTTTCTTCCATTCTGAGAGGTTGATCATCAATCTTTGCTATTGGCTTATTGCACTAAGATCTGTCACCTGTATGAGTTGCCATCAAGGAAAACACTTGTCTCATAATGCCAACAATCTCCCCCTTTGGACTTGATGGCAAAGCTAACTTGTCATACTAAAGACTCTTCATCTGATTCCTTTGCACTGTCATGTTTGATATCTTTTTCTTGTAGATTCATCTGATTACATATAGGTGAGATGTTCTTCTATGAGTGGGTTGCCATCAAGTACAACACATGCATCATAATGCCAACACTTGGGGAGGAGGTTGCTTGGACTATTGAGGAAGTATTTATATTAGTCACAGGCTTACTAGTGAGCCTTAATGGGGCTAAATGTATATTAAATTTATCTAGAAAAAATAAGGATGAGAACCATACCCTACTTCACTAAGTCCTCAAGTAAAAAGGACAAGAAAAAATAATTAGAATAAGTGGGGGGCTTCACTGGCAGGACATTATGCCTACAATCCCCAGTGTCTGAACAAAATGATGGGGAGGTGGAGAGACTAAAAGGTAGACCAACACAAAACATGGGATTCAGAAAAGAACAGAGAGGGAGATCTCCATGAAAAAAGGAGATGGAAAACAAAGCTCAGGGAGTTAGAGATCCCATCTAGGAAGCAAGAATGACATTCCTGAAAGTAGCGCAATAAGAAGGGAACTTGAGGGCAACAAGGATAACTTGTTGTGGAAACAAAGACAATAAAATTCCTCTTGATTGTTGATTTGTAGTGTTACACTATTCCGTGGTTGCTCGGATTTGGGTTGAGGCAATAGGGTTTTTAATTATTTGGTTACAGGGTGGAGATAAAAATATATTTGGATATCTAGTGGTATTGAATGTGTGAGAAGCTCCTTTGAGCACGCTTCCTCAAGCTTTGAAATCTAGCTCGGGGTGACAACTACAAGAAAGATTGGACGCAACTCATTCAATCTTGGGTGGAGAGTCATAGTCCCAATCTTAATTCCCAAATAATATAAGTGTTTCTTATGCCTTATGTGTCAATGAATGTTGTATGTATATTTATGGTGTAGTTTAATTGGCTTTAAATATTATGAATAAGTTTAAGGTACTAGTTCAATTCTTATGTTAATGGTGAGGAATCTAGATTCTTATGTTAATGGATAATGTTAGCTTGTATATTAATGGCAAGGAATAGTAAATTCCTGTATGTTTTTACTTGTTAAAGTTGATTTATGCTTCTCCATGTTGAATATTACATTTGGGCCACTCCACCAATGATTTGTCGATATTAACATTAATGCACGAGGATTCTTCATGAAGGGGGAGATATTGCTTCCCTTAACAATTTTTAAGGAATCAATTATTCATTTGTCTACTTTGACCCTAAAATTAGTCTAAATGGTCTGAGTATGGAAGCAATAGACAAATATTTGTTAAATGACCGAGCGCCTCTATTAAAAATGATCTAGACATCAAGCCTTGTTTCATAATTCATAATCTTAGGAAGGATAACATGGGTTGTATATGTGTATATATTCATACAAGGTTGAGGCTTAAAAAAGCTCTAGAGAGATAGCAATATATATCTATAATAATAATATAGTATATATATTATATATATATATATATATATATATATATATATGCACCGAGAGAAAGATATTTTTCCTTTGTTAAATTCATGAGGGAAGCGTCGAAGGCTTTTACACAAGCCCAATTATATTTATATATGTACATGCATTTGTGCATGATTTAGAGTGTTGAAGATATTGGAGTAAAAGGATCCAAGTGTTATACACCATATGGTTGGGTGCTGTGACCAAGAATCAAGATCAACAACATAAGTTTTAAATATATTAACAACCATATCATTATTGATCGATGATGGGGAATAATTGTGAAATGAATGGTGGGGATGCGATAGCGGACCCCCATCCCTGCTAGGTTAGTAAGGGGAGAGGGGGGGTCCACATTTTTATCATGGTCGTTAGTGTTTTTAGGCAAATAATAGCCATTGATGTGTGGGTCTGAAACCTCGAAGGGGAACCATGATAGAATAACCACCCTACTAGGTTAGCAAAGGGATGTCTGCATTTGAATCTGGGCCTTTGAATATGTAGAGGAATCATCACCGTTGGATAAACCTAGATGTTTGGAGCCTTGAGCCTTATTAGACCATATGGCCATGTGCTAGGACCAGGGACTAAATCCCTTAGAGATGATACTAGTAAATCATGGTTAGTTCTCTACAGACGATGAAGATCCAATTACACACCCAAAAACTACCATGTCTATACAAGAACGGGGGGTCACACATTTTAATCTTAGCCATTAGATCATGGGAGCACGTTGGAGTTGTCAATGGTGGTAGTGGAACTGTGAAGGTGAATCATGATAATGGGCCCCAAATGAGATAAATGGTGGGGAGTAGTGTTGGATGGATAATGGGTATCTAATTGCGCAACCCCCCTACCATGTCAGTACAAGTAAGGGGGGTCACACATTCTAATATCAACTGTTGAAGTTGGGGAGGCATGTGTACCATCAGAGATCCTAGGGCCTTAAGACCATGGAGGCTAGTGATGTGGATGCGATGGTGATGTGGTGCCCTTGCGACATGGCACTTGACACCCTGATCTGGCCATTTGGTAGGTCCAAATGGGCCAAAATTAAGTGACATGTGGAACTTCTAGAGGATTAAACGTGGAGAGTATGACATCAAATGAAATCATCTTAGAGTTTTAGGTTGATGTTGTCATCTCAACATGTTCCATTTTAGAGGTTTTTGCAGAGGGGTAGTTGGGGAGACTCTCGAGGTTTATACCTTCAGCTGACGTAGCGTTGGAGGGACTTGCTCCTTGTAATGGTGTAATGTGGGGAATTCATTCCTCATTATCAATATGCAGAGGTATGGTGAAGGAGGCACATGTGGATGGTGATAGGTAAATTGGGGCCCCACTCAATGGTAATGTGTGCAACGTGGAGTCGTTATTATAGTTATATAGTCCAGAGGTGGGGATCAAAGCATAATGTGGCATGGCCAAGGTGGCAACCACATTAGATGTGACATGGAAGAGCTGAGAGATGACACATGGGAAACACGTTGATACCATGTGGCAGATTAAGATGAAGTGGCAAGAAGTCTTGGTCTAAAAGCTTGAAAAGCCATAACTTTTGATCCATATGTTGGATTGAAACAAACTTTGTATTGTTGGAGAGGTCTCAATGAGACGAATACACTGCCAATATTCGGTTTGGTTTTTTAGGAGTTCAAAGTTGATTGAAAGTATTTTACCCCTTTTCCATAACATGATCTTTGAGGTTGGGTCTATCATATTAATAGTCTTTTTCTACCTTTAGTGTGGTCTAGGGGTGGTAAGGGGGTATGCTACAAGATCATAATGTGATTTTACCTAGAATCTAAAGATTTGAAATTTGCACTGAAATGTGGTCAAAGAGATAAAAATAATTAATAATGCTAATCATGAAATTGAACTACTGTAACAAAATCTTTATGATGATTTACAAGAAAAAGACAAGTTCCAAAAGCAAAACAATTCCACGATGGGAAAAGTTGCAGAACCGAGATCATGAGATAATGAAATAAATCATGAATTTGTTGGTCTCACTGCACACCACATCGACATATTGAAGGAAAGGTTGCTAAAAATAGATCAATATTTTGGGATTTTTTCAAAATTCAAAATCAAAAGGAAAAATTGAAATCATTGCAACAAGATTTATTGACAAACTCTATCTTTTATCTAATCCCTCCCATGTAGTTTTTTGAATTATTTCTCAATTTCGATAAAGGATGTAGCCCAAATAAAAGGGGGATTAGGATTAAAACCCTTAAAATGGGCACAAGATGTAGTTTCAAAAGGGCATGTGCCCCACCAACCTAGTTAAGAAATTTAAGGTAAGAGAAAGAAAAGTCGATGCTTAAAGAAGGTTGACAAGGCTAGGGTTCCACTGGTTTTGGGTACAAACATAACAATGCATCAAGTTAAGGACTATTCCTAGAAAGTTATTGGTTACGAGGGCGTAGGGGAGAAAATTTGGTGCCTCCTTCCTTAGAACTTGGGTCAAAGAGGAAGTAAAATTATTGTTTAAAATCTATCCAAAAATAGAAGTTTTGGCTCAGGGCTGAATACATCTGATCTTCCAGAATGAGGAAAATGCTAAAATGGTCTCAAGAAGGGTATGTGAGATTGAATTCTCACTAGTAATGTTCAAATTTTGGAATCCCATTTTCAATGTGAAGTGAGAACATTTGGATGTGGTGCCCATTTGGGTACGAAATCCTGATTTACCATCTCATTTATGGCATGAGCTTGTCTTTCAAGATGTAGGGAACACCTTGGGGACTTACCTGGAGTATGAAAACTCCTATTTATCTTAAGGAGAGAGGTGGATGTCGAGAATACTTATTAATATCAACCTACAAGGCAGTTTACCCAGAGAGATGGTGATATTCCAAGAGGATGATAGGACCCTGGTTCTCAATTATAAGGTGTACCATTCAAGTGAAAAAGATGTCATCAACATGGGAATTTGGTTAGGGACTGTACACTTCCATTCTAGAAGAGGTTGATTAGATCCCCTGGTCCTGTTTCTTCAAGCAGTCATGTTAAAAAGTCATTGTCTTAGGTGAAGGGCGTTATATAGGTCAACCAAAAAATGCCTATTTTGTTTATCGTGAGACAAAATATTTTTAATAAGGTAGTGGAAGAAATACACGAAGCTTTAGAGAAAGCCAATGAGATCCCTTTTTCTTAAGGTACCTCAATGTTTTTCTCCCCTTAATTTTCATTTCCACATATTTATTCCCAATTTATGGTTAATATAGACTTAAATAATTTAAATGTTCCTCCTGCTATGGACCATCCTAAGGTATGTTCTCCTCGCCCCTTTTTGGAGGGCTCTCCTTGTGCCACTATGACCCTTTCTCCTTCCACTCCTTTTTTATGCAATTTTCCCCTTTCCCCTTCACTTTCAAATACCTTTGTGGCTTCACCTTCTCTTGATGTATCCCTCCTCTCCTCTCTTCCCTGCCACCCCTTCTCACTTGTTCTCAACCATGTGCCTTTTCCTCAACTCCATAGGAAATCCCCCCTTAATTGTGTCATTTTCCTCTCCATCCTTATCAAACATATCATATCCTAAGGATGTACTATATAATCTATGCCCTAGGAAGGTGGTTTTCTAGTAGGAGGGAATTATATTGGGCTTAGGACCACTTCCCCCTACTGTCAGAGGAAAAGTTCGGGGTTGTAAGTCCTTCTTATTGAAATATATAGACAAAGGTTGAGATGATCTAGCCATTGGAAAATAGTTATCCATAAAAGGGGCCCATAAAGCAAGACCAGCCCCTGCAGGAATCTTAAAAGTAAACTAATGTCCTTCAATAGACGAGGTTTGGGATGCCCCCTTAAAAAACATGCCCTCAAGATAATTGTCGAGGTTGATGAATTTGACTTCATTTTCCTTTAGGAGACTTTATATTATGGATTGATATCATTAAATGCCTTGAATCCATTTTGGTGGGTTGGAGCTTCATGACTTTGGATGTTTGTGTGTGTTCTGGGGGGCCCACTATGGGATGGAGATCCAAGAAAATTAAATTTTCAAACCTCTAGAGCATGGAGTCCTATTTGGGTGTGGAGGTCTACTCAATACACTTAGATCTCTCTTTAGTTTTGATTAACATCTAAGGTTCCACTCAAAATTAGAAGGAATTGAGGGATAACCTCCTAAATATATCTATATTTAGATCTAACTCAGTTATCATGGGTGGATACCGAAACTTTTCTATGGGTCCCTTATAATCATGGGGTCCTATGGAAAGATGGATCCCCTCACTAATTTCTTCATAAGAAGGCTGGTTTGAAGTAAGATGGTAGATGTGGAACCTGTCAAGCTCGCCCCGACATGGTGGAACCATAGAACATGGGATGACAAAGTTGGCAAGAGAATCGATTGCTTCCTCCTCTCTGAGACTCTGGTGGAATATCTCCTCTTGATAAAATAATGAACAGGTTTAGGGGGGATTTTAGATAACTCACCTTTCTTCTTGGAAATAAAGGGTCACTCTAAGAAGCTTTTCATCCCTTTCAAAATGAATTATGCATTGCTAAAAGACAAGGATTTCTTATCCCTTGTTAAATCTCACTGACAGCCCTTTGTTCCCCTTTTTGGGGCCTAAACAACTTCCCATTTCATAGAAAACCTAAAACTTATCAAAAAAAAGACAAAAGAATGGGAAAAAAAAAAGAAATCAACAAAAGTGTGGGTGTTGGAGATGATTGAAAGTCAGCTCCAAGGCATTGCAAACTAGAATGAGGAGGGCTTTAATCGTCAAGTTTCTAGAGATATTTTCTTCAACCTGGAAAACTAGAAATGTGAAATCCTCTCCGTGAGGGAGGAAGAATGTCTCTTGAAAAGAAGAGCCATATGGTTAAAAAGTGGGGTTGAAAACATAAATTTTTTCTAAGCATATACAAATGGAAAGAAAATAGATAACAAAATATGGATTCTTCAAGATTTTGATGGTAGGGAGGTATCTTCCTTCGAAGTCTTGGCCAGAATGGGAAAGAATCACTTTGAAACTCTCTATCAAGATCCAACGGAAGCTTCAATCATGGAAGTCATTCGTGTAACACAAATTTTCCCAAAAATGATAGAGGAAGAGAAACATAGGACTATCATGGATGAAATCTCAAAGGAGGAGCTCAAAGCTATTATGTGTAGTTTCCAAAAGGATAAGAGCTTTGGGCATGATGACTAGACCATTGATTTTTTTTAGATCTCTATGACATTTTAGACCATGAACTTCTGGCTGTGGTTGATGAATCTAGAAGGGATGAAAGAATGCATCTTGATTTTGATTATACTTTTATCACCCTCATTCCCAAAACCCTTATCCTTTTTTGAATTTCGTACCATCTTCCTGTGCAATACTATTTACAAGATTATTGCAAAAAGAATAGACTTTGGGCTCAAGCCTATCCTCTATATATCTATTTCTTTAGAGAAATTTTCCTTTCTGGAGGAAAGTAAATCCATGAAGCCATAAGAATGGCCCCAAAAGGTTTGCAAAATATAAAATCTAAAAATATGAAGGGGGATTTCATAACAATTGACTTATCTAAATCCTTTGACTGCATTAAATGGATATATTTAAGGCTTCTCCTCACCCATGTGGGCTTTAACATTAACTTCATCAATTGGGTCTTGAGCTGCATTCAAACTCTTCTCATTCGATGTCCTTATAAATGGCTCTTCCTCCCCCTATTTTCATGCACAAAGGGATATTCAACATGGTTTCTCCCTCTCACTATTATTGTTTTTATTGTTGGCTGAAGGATTGAGCCGCCTTCTTTTCTTAGTCTAAAAGAAGGGAGGAATTTCATGGAACACTCATTTCTAGGACTTTGGTTGTCACACACCTACTCTTTGTGGATTCCATTCTTATTTTTTTCAATGCGGAGTTTAGGGAGACTATTTCTCTAGCTTTGATTTTGTCTCTATATGGGAAAGCCATTGGAATGTCGACAAATTCATATAATTCACCATATCTTGTTACAATTTATATGAAGCAAAATCTTACCATCTGCTACAACTCCTTCCATATGCATCCAAACCTTTGAAGGAAGGGTTGAAGTACCATGAATTTCATATCAAAC
The DNA here is from genome assembly GCA_000404065.3 of Pinus taeda. Classification (NCBI taxonomy): domain Eukaryota; kingdom Viridiplantae; phylum Streptophyta; class Pinopsida; order Pinales; family Pinaceae; genus Pinus; species Pinus taeda. The sequence continues at coordinate 89,828 of APFE030597368.1, forward strand.
CTAATTGCTACACCAAAGCATATTGGCTCTGGCTCATAACCAAGGTGGAAAATTATATAACCAATTGGTGTTTTCGATGGATGTCCAGGGGGGCATCTAGTCTTAATTAAATCTGTGCTAGAATCCATTCTTGTATATTGGGCTTCTCTAGAATGTATTCAAAAAGGTATATTGGAAAAAAATAGAGAAATTTTCTTACATTTCCTTTGGGCAAGAAAGCAGGACTCAGGATTGCTCTCGCTAGTGAAGTGGGATCAAACTGCCCTTCCAAAAGTGTTAGGGGTATGGGGCCTAAAAATATTCATCTATTTTCAAAACCCCTAGTAGCCAAATGTGGATGGTGGTTGGTTTAAAAAAATAACCTATGTATGCTAGTGGTCACTCATAGATATATAGGCCAAAAATATCTTGAATATTGGATTTGAAGGGTTGATAAGCACAAAGAAAATATATCATTCATTTGGAGGGAAATGCTCAATTCCTTTGACACCACTGGTAGTGAGTTAGTTTGGAGTATTGGTAGGGGAAACGATGTCAGAATAGGGTTGGATCCTTGGCCTGAAAATGACCAAAACCACTTGCTTCCTCCCCCTCTCATCAACCTTTTAGGAGACAGAGGTTACACCAAGCTATCGCAAGTTGGAAGTCTACCGATGTTCATGGTAGGCCTATTTGCAAGCACTGTTTGATGGGCATATAATATTAACAAATAGAGATGATGAGATCATTTGGGATTTACACCCTTAAGTTGGGTTACATCTTTCTTCAAGATGAAAAAGTAGCATGTGACCATAATTAATGGTGGAAGGAAACCTGGGAAGCAAAGTTCCCAACACATGCGAACTTGTTTATGTGGTGCTTAATGGTGAAAAAGGCACATACTTGGGACATATTGCAAAAAGGGTTTATGGGTAGGTTGGGTTGGTGCTATTTATGTAAAAATAACTTTGAATCTATTCAACACCTGTTCATTTCTTGCCCTAGTTCTTCTAGAAGGTGTGGATTGCATGCAGGTCTAACCTTAGTCATCTAGTTCAATGAGATGGTACGGATTTGGAAGAAGTATGGAGGGCCTGGAGTTCCAATGCCAATTGTCGTGGTATCAAAGCCACCCCATTAATTATTTGTTAGAGAGTATGGCTAGCCAGAAATAGGGACATTTTCTAGGATAAGCCATCAATCCATGATCAGACCATTGTGGCAGTCCTTGCCATATTAAGCCATTTACCCCTTGTGAAAGACACATCCCTTCCTAGGGTGCACAGAACATAAAAATTTGACAAATATCGGTCATGGGCCTATTTTGATGGAGCCCCTTCAAAAATGGGGCAATAGAGTGCACGAGGATTTTCCCTCTTCCTTTCATAAGCTCACTTCTACCATGCAAATTTTGGTTTAGGAAGATGGACCAAAAACTAGGCTGACTTCTTAGCATGAAAATTATTGTTGTCAGTTTCCTTAGAGAAGGGTTGAAAATAGATACAATTTTTTTGGGAATCCATACTTACTATAAACTATTTGAGTAATACTCAAGTCTGTAGAAACATCATTCTTATGCCTATTATGGAGGAACTTTTTAAAATCACTGACTCTTTTTCTAATTTCTCATGCAAACATATTTATAGGAAATGGAACATGACATGGAAAGTCTCTCTAAATAAGGCCTCCATATGGAGCAGGGCCTGTAGAGTATTATAGAGCACAAAGATGGAAAGTATTATCAATTTTACCACCAACATTTCAGGAATATTTTACAGGAACTAACAACCACATAATTTAAGCATCATCAACTATTTTCTCTCCTCACTCTAAAATTATATGTTTGGCACCTCTTATGTTCTTTTCACTTATGAGGTAGCTCCACTTTTGGGAAGCTTTTAAATGCGACATCTAAAAATTTTTATTTATGTTTTTTGTATAACTATCACCACAAAATTTGATGTTTTGACTCTTAGTGATAGGAGTTATGCTTATGTGTGAACTCTCACAACTATATTTATTCTTTGGTTTTCTATGATTTATGAATACACACCATGTTTATCTAAGGAATGAAATTTCCACTCATTTGAATTATTATTATTATTATTATATTTCTTCGCTGAAAAGAAAAAAGAGTTATTGGCAAAGGAAAATGTGTTGTTAACACTTGAAAATGAAGTAAAACAATTAAAATAAGAGAAGGTAATACATGAAGTTTTCAAAATGAGGGACTTTATTTAGAAGATTGATAGTTCTTATGATACTTGTCATTTAATTGGTGACATCTCTCTTTCATGCTATGAGGCGAATGATGATCCAAGTGGTATTTCTAAAGATGAAACTCTTACTGAAGATGATGAACTAGGTTTTTTTGAAAAGCACACAAAATGGATTGGTTCCAAAATTTTGAATAAAATGGGTTTTGATGGTTAAGGTTTAGGAAAAAATGGGCAAGGTATCCACTAGCCCTTACGAATACGTGTAACACCATGAAATGAAGGACTTAATTATGAAGGTCAAACAACTAGTGAAGTTATCAAGTTCTTGAAAGCGTAAACATTGATAATAGGTGAGTCATCTACAAGTATAAGTACAATAAATAAAGTGCAAAAGCAAGAACTATATTGCAATAATGAAAGCAGAAAAGGACATGTACAAGTTAAGAGTTGGAACAGAGACATATCAAAGCCTCACATATAAGTACATTGTGGTTGGAAAACAAATGAATGAATGAGGAAAGTTGAAATGATTCTATAAAGATTTCCAATGCACAACAATATCTACCATACAAAGTTCATGAGTTTGTTGGTCCTCCACAAATCAATTGTCATTAAGGAAAGAGTTGTCATTTTATTGAGTCATGAGTATTTTTTTAATGGTTAGTGGTATACCAAAAATCATCTTGTATAGAGAAAAACAAGTGAGTCAAGTTCAAGTAAAGAGATAAAGGAGAATTAAGAAGTGATGTGTGGAGATTAAATGAGCTTATATGAATTTCTACAAAGGGGTGTTGGTAAATTGTTGTACCTGAGATGAAATGATATGCAAGGGGTGCATGGTCATTTCTACCCAATCCAAACTTTTTTCCAAGTAGTGCAAGTTGTTTTCACTATGTGTTTGGTATGCCCTATTGAGTCAGACCTATATGCATTAATGTGTAGCCTTTATCCTTCTTATGTATAGGGAGGATGTGATAGTAAGTTGTAGAATCAACCACTCATATATGTACAAGGGTGGAAAGTGGGCTCATATATAATTTTGATGTGGAATTGGAAAATTGAGTCTTTAATTAAAAGGGGAATGTGAGATGGAAGAATCTCAAGAAATGATATGAACTACTTTTTATGGACATCAATAATTATTTTTTATGTTGGTACAAAAAGGAAACAAAAGAAAGTCTAATGATGAGGCTCAAGTAAAGACAATGAAAAATTGGTGATAGTGCGCATGGGTGTCTTGTGGTATAATTGAAAATGGTAGCAAATGAGAACAAATTATGATGGATAATCAAAGCTAAAATTTTGTGAGTGTTGTGGATTTGAGTCAGTCATTGTGTTTTTAATAAAATTTATGGTGTCATGTTTGATTTGATGCATTGGTCCAAAGAGTATATTTCACTATGTACTTAGTATTTGCATGGATGGAGCAAGCGAATTGTATGTACCTAAATAAAATGTAATCTTGATGAGGCAATGCGTACCCCCATGTAGTCATGGTAATTTTAAAACCACTTTGTAAAGGAAGGTTCGTGGTCAAATAGAAACCACATGATAGGGGAAGGTTAGTGGTCATCCAAAAACCACTGATGTAGTGTTTGGTTCATAGCCAACCAAAACCATTTGATGTGATGTTTGTGCTAAGCAAGAAACCAATTTAGGTGTGATGGTTGAGGGTCATCCAAAAAAACCCACAAGTATAATTCCATTATGTGGTTATGGGTAAGCCAAGAAAACCAAAGATAATGATGATGTAGGAGGAGTTAAAAGGTACATGTATGAAGACATGTGATGGAAGAATGGTTGATTGAACCATTTGCATGAAGGACATCCTAATAGACTAGTGGTTGGTTACCCATGCAATTTGTTATATGGTTGTTCCTTTATTTTGGTAATGTTTGTAAATGGCAAGTTAGATTAGGTGGAATTTGTTGATCGAGAGGTTCATCAGATCCTATGATGTAGAGAAGAACTTATTGATGATGACATCAACTAATGGATATTAAATCAAGTTATGTTTTTAAGAGAATACATTTTTCCATTAAGCCATTAAGGGGGAGTGTTAGAGTTAGTGGGAGAGTGTATTTTTCCAACACATTAGAGTTTTGATGCACTCTTCTAAGGAGTGTTGTTTCAATAAGTGTGAGTTGGAACCATATAGGTGTCATTGTCATTCCAATTGTCATCGGTTGTTATGGTTATCTGTTGTCCTGATCCCATTACTATAAATATGGGACCTTATTGTGTGTTGAGAGATGTATCCGATCTAAAAAATATTTCTTCTTGTGCATTTGACTATCTTGCATTTTTTTTGTGTTTTTTTTTGTTTGTGCACTATGCACCTGTCTTAAATCATAGTAAAACTCTATTAAAGCCTAAAACTTATGTCACAATCTTATCAATTTTGTGGTGAAAAAGTAGATCCGTTCATTACAATATTAACTTAATCTAAATTTTAAATTTTAAATTACATACTTAAGTTTTAAATTATAAATTTATAATTACATATATTTGAGGTTAATGATTTTTTCATCATTGATTATATTTATACAATAAAGATTCATATTACTCATCTACATGTGAAATGTAGAGTAGTCTAAAAGATATGAATGTCAATTTTTATTTTGTTTTCAATTGGTAAAGATCCATTTTAATTCCATATTATTAAGTGTTTAGATAAATCAAATCCCTCAAGGTGCAAACTTTCTCTCAAGTTTTACATTCTAAATCCAAAAAATATCTTACTTGAATTCTTTGAATAAATTGATCTTGATTTCATTGTCTTTTCAATTCGTTGCTCATGAGTTACTTTTCAATTCACTTCAACTTTTTTACTTAAATATCTTGAATACTCTGGTATTGATTTAAATTAGCTACTCATAGATTAGTTTGCCAAGTAACTTTAATTTTCAATTATCCTCCATGTTCCATTATTTCAATTTGTTATGAAAGTTTTTAACTATTTTTATTTTGTTCGATATAGTATCTTACATCTATTATTATTATTATTGTTATTATGTAAATTATGCCTTCATATATTATCGAATAAAATATATACAAAAATTATATTTATGGTATATTTCTAGGGAAACCAGACTAGAAATATAGAAACATGTCAAAGGCTTTGAATAGAAGTCCCAAAGTAGAATGAAACTTAATCAAGTGGTTGAATCCATAGCTAAGAGTAACTATTGTAACTACAAAATCATAAAACTATGTGTATAGCTAGGAAAGTTGCATTGAATAATGAAATACAAAAAGTTATAATAAGATATCATTTTTTACAATTGGGAGAGTCCATCTGGATAGTCGTTGGGGCTTGATTCTCCTCATCAATACGTTTGAGGTTCAAGTGGGCCAATTTTTTGGAAAATTTGTTGAGCTTGTGGTCCATCTTGTTAACTTGTTGTTGCAGAGCATATATGTAGAGGAGGATTTCTTCATGAGCCTCATTTCCTTCAATGAGAACCTTGCCCGTGATAGCGTTCATCTGCCAATATATATTTGCAAATTGCAAGTATTACATTTTCTTGGTGCCAATGCTGCCAATGCTAGGAACCCACTGACAAACATCTTCATCTACCTGGATGTTAGAGAGAAATATTCTCCTAATTTGAGCTTCACACTTGGTAGCTTCCAATTCTTCCTAAATCAATTAGGGAGTGAGGTCTTTGAATCAACAAGTGAAAACTTCCACGCTTGCTTGAGCACATGTTTGTGTGTGAGGGGATCCACTTTCATATCCCTTTCCAAGAGAATTGATTGACATGTGAGACATGAATATGGGGGTGGTGAAATGCCAAGGGACGGAAAATACACGAGAATGAGTGGATTTATAAAATGATACAAAGGAGAGAAGGAACGTAGATTGAGAAGAGGAAGGATCAGAGAGGAGGAAGGCTAAGGAGTCAAAACATATGCAGGGCACATAGATGAGACATAAACAAAAAAAGGGACTTCATAGTTAGAGTGTGGAGTATCAAAGAAGGTATGTTTCGATGGTTATTTCAGTATCTTTGCATTAGAACTTATAAGCCTTTTGCATTAGCAACTTAGATAATAATGAGGATTTATAACGAAACACGTGAGATTAATAGGAAATGCTGATAATTGTCATTCTTATGTGCAGGAGGGAGGAAAAACGGAAAGTGGCCATCCTAAAGGAAAAGAAAAAGATAAACTAATTGTTGTTCCTTTGACAGGAGACCGCGTGCAAACCAGATCAAAATGGACCAACCCAGGAAAGGAAGCGGAGATACCAGCTTGGAGCAGAAAAGGAAAGAAGTGACTCAGGATTAACGATTCTGCGAATCCCTCAAGATCTTAAATCCTGAGGGATCGCTATTTTATATATTTCTATATCTAGATATCTTCGTCATCATCCTTATATAAGGGATAGCGTTGTTGGCTAGAAAGGGGACTTTTTATGTAATTTCTTTTAAGAAAGATCAAGACTATGATCTCTATGTTCTGTTGAAGACTTGAGTTACTGTAATTCTACTTCATGCATTAATACAGACTTGGTTACTCTTTTATCTTTGAGCCTGGATCAATCTTAAGCGGTGTACCCCTGGAGGCTAAGGGCCCGACCCTAGAGGACACTTGCTCTTGTACCATTACGTGTGGTTTCTGTGTGGTTTGTTTATAGACGTGATCTGGTAATCTGTTGTGCTTTAAGAACTTTTATATTACATGCTCTGTTATGTTTAACTCATTTAATGTTCCTGCAAACAAAAGTCTTATATTGACGTTGTATCATGTTACCAATCCTTTAAGTGTTGATTAATCTCTACAGGATACTGTCATTCCATTACAGAGTTTTATGCGATTGTGCTTTAGCATTACAACAGTTATCTTGAAAAGTCTGATTTCACATGATTATTGAATCCTTGAATGTTACTATTTTCATCTTGAGATGCAATCGTATGCTTTTATTTAGAGCAATAACAGAATCAGATTAAGCACATTGTGTTTCTATGGTTTTAATATTATTTCATCGGTAGTGTTGTTCCATAGTATGTGTACATATTTTAAGAGCGAAGGGTTGATGTTTTGATTGGAGTGATTAAATAGAGTTACAGCTTAACGAACTTGGTTACTGCTTATTTCAACTGCTGTTCCATTTCTGAAATGTTGTTCCATTTTAGTTGTTGTTCCATTTCAATTGCTGTTCCATTTCAAGATTGCTGATTTGTTGTTTTATTTGCTTGCCATTTCTTAAGGACGGTCTCAGGCTGTAGTGAGCATCAACATCTGCTACCTGGCTCCCAGACCTCGGATCTTCTCCCATCAGTTATGAAAGGGATGGGTTATTGCTACCGAACCCTTGGCTGATGTGTTGTTCTATTTCATTGCTATTTCCTTTACTTGCCATTTCATTTCTATTCATTAAGGACGATCTCAGGCTGTAGTGAGCGCCAGCATCTGCTACTTGGCTCCTAGACCTTAGATCTGTTCTCATCAGTTACGAAAAGGATGGGTTATTGCTACCGAACCTTTGACTGATGCAATGCTTGGTGTGATTTATCCTTTTGAAGTAGTTAAGTTGTACACACGCATCTATTTACTTTTGTAGATTTTAAACAGTTGTACTACGAGCATTACTCTGACAAGTGCTAAGCCTTAGACTGAGACACTCTTTGAAATAGCAAGACGTTCCCGGATTGACATATTAATGTGAGGTAACTAGAGGTGAAAGAGACCCTTTTTATAGCTCTATATAGAGGAGGAAATACGAGTATCAATAGAGGAGCTTGAAAAATGTATAAGCTATGAGAATCAATAGTAGGAAGTTACAATGAATATATTTCCCAATCTTCTAGGCATAACGTGAAACCAAGGAAAGGATAAAGGAAATAAAAACAATGAAACCAAATCAAGACATTGGGTAGAACATAACATATGAGGGGAGGGAAATGATGAATTGAGGCTAGTTATAATGACTCTGTCACTGTGCACATGAACCAAGGGATGAGATGCCCAAGGTGGATTATCTCAAGACAACCCATAACCAAATTGCAATGAATGGTAGTTGCAGGTGCATTCATGGAAAGGAAATGGAGTTGGGTGAAGTGATGTTCACTTCCACAATGCTTAAACGTTGATGTACGTGCATTCAACCACATGTTAATTACTTGATGTTTGTTAGATGGATAGTTTGATGGGTGACTAGTGATAATGGTTTGTGACGTTGATCATCCCACTTGGGATATATTATTATTATTATATAGTTCACATTTATTGTATTGTTATTTTTAAGATAACAAATACATATTTTAAGCAAATTGTATTGATGTTTCATTTTTTTATATTAAAATAATTAATTAGCTAATATTATGTGCGGTTTTTAACTTTAGATTAATAATGACATTATATTATTTTATAGTTTCTTTAGAGTGGCATGTCTCAAGTTCATATTAAACATAAAAATATTATGCATCTCCCTTGTATTGAGTGGTAAAAAACACCTCTCTCTCTCTCTCTCTCTCTCTCTCTCCTCTCTCTCTCTCTCTCTCTCTCTCTATATATATATATATATATATATATCTATATTATAATGTATTTTTTTATATTAAATGGCATACTAATTTAATGTATATTTTAACATTCTTTTGTGTATACATTTAGTAGAAGTTATATATGCAATAGAAATCAATTGTTTGTTTCAAAAGGCATTTTACAACCGAGTATAGGGGAGATGTGTAGGTGTAATATAAGCATGTCAACATTTTTAAATGTCAAATCTATGTCTGTAATAGAGATGACATTTAAAAAATGTTGACATACTTACATTATGCCTATACATCTCCCTTACATTTGGTTGTAGAACACCTCTTGGAGCAATTATATGCCCAAACATAAACAAATCACAACATATTTATGACATAGTATTAACACTGTGATTTGTATATGCTTTCACATATATAAATCACAACACATGTTAAATGATTTCACATGTCATAGCATAGAATTACGATTTGTCTATACTTTGATATGTGATAATTTTTAAAATTACACAAATAATAAATTTTGATTTATTTTTTTTGAAATAAATAAGGAGTTTCCATTAATTATATGCCCGGTCACAACAAAGTACTTAGGATATTTACATATTGTTCAAAGATACAAAATTCTCTAGAAGAGAAGGAGGGAGTGTCTCAAAAATTTCTATCAAATTTTTACTACATGCTTTATGAGAACCAAAACTAAGGCATCTACTACTATAGATTTTATAGTATTGCCTGATCAACAAATTGCATTTGCAAGGGACTATCATATCTTACAATGGAGGCTCTATGGACATTTTATCCATGGGACTGCTCGTGGCACTACTGGATGTACTTCTATTTCCATCATTGTCTTTATCTATTTGTATATCTGCCATTTTCTGGTGCACCCATTTCATCTTATCCTCCAATTGGAAAATTATATCTTGTTATCTCCACACTTGCTCTATCAGGGAGCTAATCTGCTGATGAAGGTCGATGAATTCCACATACCAATCCAGTGGAGGGTGCGAACAATGTTGACATTGGTGAGCCATATTTATCTAGCGGCCTAGGCATCAAATTTTGACCAACAAAGGTTGTAATAACACAACCCTTTGAGTATCTATTTTCTGAGCTTCATTGGGAGTGAAAAAACTTGAAGACCAATTGGATCACCATTGGGGAGAGAGACCAAGAGCAGAAAATGAAAGATTAACCAAGCTTCATTACTTCACTCCTAGATTTTATGGGATTTCATTAGACCCGTTGAAGCACTAAGAGACAAAAGTGGAAATTGATGAGGATGAGACTATCACTTTCTGGTTTGTAGAATTGAGAGAAATTGAGGAATCCTCTACCTTCCCAATCCACATAGACCTATAGATTTTGAAATTTCACAATGATCTTGAGCTAATTAAGTTCAAAGGATTATTAGTCCTAGTATACTATGGGTGTGCTCAGGAGGAAACCAATTTTTGATTGGTTGAAATACTAATCAAAATAGATAAAACCTCTTGAAATTGCACCACATACTAGAGAAATTAAATATATAATTGGAGATCCATATCTACTTATTCATCGTGATCTCAACAATCATGAATGTTGGTTTTAATTCAATATATTCCCATGCTTCCAAAGCTGATCCCAACGTCGATTCCGCTAGATTGCACCTGAAGGAACTCATCCAACTTGGTATGAAGTCTGAGAGGAGATACAATGAAGTTTTGGATGTGATCTGCGAAACAAGATTTGAGTTAATAAGCCTCCATTAATTAGGAATGCCACTTTTGGTGATTGGACTGGCCAAGTATTCCACCTTGACTACATTAAATATTTAAGTCGACGACCATGCTTCAAAATTGTTTGAGGAGAGCTATCACCATGGGATACCTTATTTGGACTTTGTCTTATGCCAAGAATTGTTGCACCTTGTGTCTTATGGTTAGATTCTTGTCTTGAATATATGCTTCATTATTTTGACTACGAAGAATATGGTAATAATATTTGAGGGAATGTCTCGAGGATAGAATATACTCTTTGGTGGAGGAGAGTGAGCTAACTGTTCTTAGGGAGGGAGCTTGTTTGGAGGAGTTGGATTATGATTAGTGAGCTACCATAATGGAAATGGAAGGAATGTATTGCTCTTTGGCTAGTTGAAGACAGAGAAAAATCCCATACATCTCAGCTAGCTTCTTCGATCTTTAGCCCAGTCCCCATGCGAACTTTATTTCCATTTCTCTTTTAGGATTGATGAGAATCCCTCCTCCTCCTACCATCCCTAGTAAATTCGAATATATATATATATATATAATATATATAATATTATATATATATATATATACATATATAATATATAAATATAACACTTTAGAGGAACCCAGTAGTCGCCTGACACATAGCTACTAGTAAAACTTGGGGGTCTATGGCCTTCCTCCTCTCCATAAAAACATGTCACAACTAAGGGGATTTGAACCTTGGATCTCTTAGTTTTCACATTTTCAAATTACTGTCGATCACCAATTAAGATGCCCCTATGGTACTTTAAATATATATTAAATAAAAATATCAAGTTTTATTAAAAAGTATTATTAAATTATAATAATAAACATAAAATAAATATAATTGATTATTTGTAATATAAATCTTACTTGTAATAGTTCCTGGGGGGCAATGCAATTGGTTAATTCGAGAATTGTGAAAACGTTGAAACTCAAAAGACCTAGGTTCAAATACCCCCTGTTGTAACCCAGGCTACGAGGATGAGGACATATCGTAGCCTCCCAAAGGTTTACTAGTAGTTATTATGTGAGGTGGGTTGCTAGGTTCCTTTGGGATACAAAAAAAAAAATACTTATAATAAATTATTCTATTACAATTTTAAATCAATTTATAATTTTTTCCCAACAAAAAATCATAATTTTATTCAAGGAACAAAATTACATTTTTTTAGATGCTAAAATCATTCGATCATGCCATTTAGTTGCTAGAGCCCAATAAGAAAAGCAGACTAAAAATTTTGAGTCTAGGTTAAATAAAGAGCACTTAGCTACCTTTTTCTACCTTTCTTTTTCTCAACTTTTCGACAAACTCCTTGGATGGGAGCAACAGTTACAATTGCTAAATTATTTCATCTGCCTTCAAAGAGGATTATTTTTCTGAGTGCAAACTCTTAGAGACATGGGATATTTTTACACCTATTGCCTCCAATTGAGGGGCTAATACCTCCTTCTGCTAAACTATAATCTCTACTTTTTTAGGATTCCCTTGACTTTGGACCATTATTCCTGCCTAGTCTTCCCCTCCATTCACTAGTGTTCCTTGTTATTTATTAACCTCAACTTTTATATGATTCTCCACCACTTCATCATCCTCTTCTTCTAAGAGGTGCAGGTCTGGGACTTTCCATCCCTTTGGCTTTTGAGGTTGTTTCTTTTTCCTATTTGGAGCTTTCTTTTCCCGAGGAAATGTGTTTTGTAAACGTCCTGTTTGAAAACAAATGCGACACCTGAATGTCATGTTCTCAAAATCTAGTGGCTAGGTCTAATGAAAATTATTATGAATCAAGTGAATGTGATAAAGTAAGCCTTTTCTAAGGTCTACCTCTACACATATTCTAGCAAATGTAAAAAATCCATTTTCAAGTCTTTCCAGATCCGTATTTATGAAATTTCCCAATGTATTTCCAATTCCCTCTAATAATTGGTGGTGCGAAAAAGGAAGAGGAAGGTTATGTAGTCTCAGCCAAATTGACATTTTGGATACTACCATTGTGTTGGCACCGAAGCCTAGAAACCATGTATTTATAAAAAGACCTGCTTTATCCCAAAATAATGACCCCTCATTTAAAGCAAAATCTAGGTACTCCTGTGTGTCAAACTGTACAATAAAAAATCCTTTTGAGCACAAGTGAATGTCACAGTTAGGAGTCCAAGTAGATAATACCCATTGATGTAGATCCTTCGATTTGGGCCTACATCCTCCAATTTCGGCCAAAATCCATTGAATCTACATGCAACAACTCAGGATTGGAGGAAATTAAAAATATCATTAACTTTTGGTAGATTGACTGACATAGATGGAGCTTGTTCCATTTGTTCAACAATAGAAGAGCCTGAAATATTTTATCTTTGCACAACTGTACCATGCATCTTCCCTTTTACTGCATCTTGTGAAGAGGCATTGCACGCAGAAATACTGGTACAAAAATAGTCACCCAAAGTGGTTTGTTTTTGTTAAGTTATGGTATGTTCTATGCTTATAGCAATTTACTTTTCTTTCTTATTATTATTCATAGATTAGCAATCACATGTGCATAATTAAAGTGCAAATAGAACATTAAACGATCAACAGAAAACAAGCCAAGACAAGAGACACAAGATGTGGTGAGCTAGCTTAGGACAAACCCCACAATGTGTGGGAAAACCCTTTGATCAAATATTCTTTTATCTTCAATAATTCAGCAGAGAGAAATAGTATAATAAATCTGATTTATATCAGCAGTGGCAAACCCTAGATCAGCAACATTAGCATTAGCGGCTTCATCATCAAAACTAGGGCAGACGATATCTTGCAAACGGACCGTCGGATCGGCTTGATTCCACCACAAAAAGTTGCAGCCTTCAGAGGAGGTTCAGATGAACCTATAGTGCAGTTTAGATGAGGAGATATTCTGGTCCCATGCAAGTCAAACTTCACTTCTGCTGTTGTAGCTTCAGTTTCAGCAACTTCCTTCAAACTAGGGCAGTCGATATCTTGCAAATTGTCCGTCGGATCGACTTGATTCCACCACCAAAAGTTGCAGCCTTCAAAGGAGGTTCAGATGAACCTACAATTTAGATTAGAAAAGGATATTTGATGGTCCACGCTGGTCAAAGTTTGAATCTACAGTTGCATCTTTAGTTTCAGCAGCTTCCTTCAAACTAGGGTAGTCGATATCTCGCAAACCGTCCGTCGGATCGACTTGATTCCACCACCAAAAGTTGCAGTCTTTAGAGGAGATTTAGATGAACCTAAAAAATAGATTAGAAGAAGAGGTTTTATGGTCCACACTGGTCAAATTTTGGATCTGTAGTTGCAGCTTCAGTTTCAGCACCTTCCGGCTTCACATGTGTGAGAGAGAGACCCTTTTTTGCGCAGTAGAGAAGAGACTCTTTTCTGCGTAGTAGAGAGAGATGTAATGAGATGAGTAAGTGAAAATGAGGAAAATTCCTCTTGTATTTATACACAGCTGTTGATGTTTGAATAGATGTGACTGTTGGGCTTCTGAGCCTACATGAGTTGTAGGTTGGCTTTATAATAATTCCATAATCAAAATAAATTCATATCTCCATGAATACTGTTGGGTCCCTATAATACTAGTGATTACCCCATTACTATTGTAGGTGTACCCCTTATTAATATTGTTGTGCCCCTATTGTACCCATATTTTTATCACTGTGCCCCATAGAATCCCTCTATTGTTATTTTTGTGGCTTTATATTATTATTGTTAGGTCGGCAGGGTTATATTGTGACTCCTTAGACTCCTATATATAGAAATGAGGTTTTGTCATTTGAATCATCCAAGAATTGTTCATTTATGTAATAAAGGAGGTTGCCCCCTCGAAGAGGCTGACTTCTAAGGCGTTGATCTATCTTTTCTATCTTTTTCTTGAACTGGTTTCATAACATTTGGTATCAGAGCTTTGGATTCTAGGGTTTCGCTGCTCCAAACAGGTCAACGTGGCATTTTCACTATAACTTTTTTCCTGCAATGTTTCAGAAGCGAAAAAAAAAACCATTTGAGAAGAAATCACACTGAACCTTGGGTCTGAATTTCAGAGCTTTTCGCGCTATATTTGCGGAGATATGATCTAAGGAAGTTGGTATTTTTGCAGACTCCTGAATTACATTCCAATCAGGTGACCTGGGGAAAGCATCGTAACTTTCTCTCTAAGCATCAGATTGAAATTTTGTAAGAAGGAAAATAAAGAGGACGGATTGCAGTTTCTTGTATATATTTTTCAGAGCCAAAGGTCGAAACAGGGACACGTGGCATGTCGTACAAGTTCGCTCTACTGAATTAGTCTATAATCAGGTCACTGTGGGACATTTGGCATAACTCTTCATTGGAGAATTCAATTGGGGGCAGACCGGTGGCATTGGAAAGAGGACACAGAGGGCTATCGCAGGTTGCAATTTCAGAATTATATGATCCGAAATTGCAGAGATACATCAAAGGCAATATTAAAGCTCCTACAAAGTGAAAAAAGGTGTGTAGATTTTTTAATTTTTTGCTTAAGCTTGGTTTGAAAAATTATTTTGAAGGAATTCAAAGGGTGTAGTAGAGCATTAGTATCGGTAACTGATGCCCCGAGGAAAGAAAATGCAAACACCTAGTAAGCAATCTGAAAGCTCTAGCATGACTCGTGAAGAAGAGGAATAAATGCTACATGATATATCAAAATTACAAGACCAAGTGCAACAAATTTCACTCTCACAAAAGCTAACAGAAGCTAAGATAAATGGCGTGGAATCTAAGATAAAGGGCGTGGAAGCCAATATTGATGATTTGAAGATAGATTTGAAGGCAGATTTGACAAATTTTCTACAAGAAATACTTACTAATGGTGAAAGGGGAGTAAAGGAAACTCATGATGCGAACAAAGGAAATGTTAATCATGATTTCATAGACTCTAATGTTGGGTCAAAGATGCACCATATTCCAAAAATCGATATGAGGAAGTTTGATGGCAAGGATCCCATAACATGGATATTACAGATGGAGCAATTTTTTGATCTCAATAATGTGCAAAACAAACAAAAGGTATGTATTGCAACTTTATATTTGGAACCAAATCAGTTTGTATGGTATCAATGGCTTTTCTCTCGTAAACAATTTATCACTTGGGCAATTTTTATGGAAGAATTGATAGCACATTATGAGGATACAAAAAACAACACTTTTTTTAGCCAATTGATAAGTCTGAAATAAAAGGGTTCAATAATGGAGCACATTGAGGAGTTCTAAAAATTAAACATAAAGGTAAAAGATATTCAAGAGGAGCATAGGATTGATGTGTTCATAGGGTCTTTAAAGGATAATATCCAACATGTTGTTCACCTTTGGGAACCTGATTCATTAGAGAAGGCATTCAGGTTAGCAAGAAAAATGGAAAGCAAAATTATGGCAACCAGGAAGCATACCACTCACAACTATAAAGACGGAAGTGTTGTTGCCCCTAGTCTTCCACAACCTATAAGCTTGACACCACAACAATTGGAAGAAAAAAGAGCAAAAGGGCTTTGTTACAGTTGTGATAGCAAATACACTAAAGGTCACAAGTGTGCTGAGAAGAAATGATTCTACATAGATTGTGAAGAGGAAGAAGAAAAGGAGCAAGAAAGGTCAAAAGAAGAAGATATACTCTAGGAAAAAAGCCTAGATGAAGAAGAAATAAATCCGACCATATCTTGTAATGCATTGGCAGGAATTACCACTCCTCAAACTATCAAGATAGAAGGAAAAATAAAGAAGAAAAAGGTAATAGTGTTGATTGATTCAGGAAGCAACCACAATTTTATTCATTGTAGGGTAGAAAAAGAATTGAATTGCTTTCTATATCCAGCACCAGAGTGTCAAGTGATGATTGCAAATGGAGGAACAATAAATTGCTCTAGAAAGTTCCATAATATCATGCTATCCATGGGAGAATATGTATTGACTAGCCCAATGCTTTCCATTCCAATGGGAGGTGCTGATGTTGTACTAGGAGTCCAATGGCTACAATCCTTGGGTACAATAGCTTTTAATTTTCAAGAACTTTTCATCAAATTTCTACGGAAGGAAAGGAAGTTGAATTAAGGGGTATTGCAGGGAAACCAGGAAAGATAATCAGCTCTAATGGTATGACAAAGCTTCTAAAAAAGGAACAAAGAGGTGTAATTGCA